>JANRGW010003368.1:0-19814 GCA_024733675.1 Psilopsiagon aymara
AACAGGGGAAGTTTAGATTGGATATGAGGAAGAAATTCTTTACTGTAAGTGTGGTGAGGCACTGGAATGGGCTGCCCTGAGAAGTTGTGAATGCTCCATCCCTGGCGGTGTTCAAGGATTAGTGTGAGTCATCCCTGCCCATGGCAGGTGGGTTGGAACTAGATGATCCTTAAGGTCCTTTCCAACCCTAACTATTCTATGATTCCATAAACCCGCTCTTTGATAACATTTCTCTCTTGTTATCCCAGTATGTTTGATCCATCTGGAGTGTCTTCACCTATTACAACACCAGACACGTTTGGTTCTGCATGCATTCCAGTATCTTTTTACTTATGTCAATATCTTCCCTCCCCACACCAGCCACCACCAACAGTATAAACTCTGGTCATGCTATAAGACGCTAGCTAGCAAGGTGACCTAGGACAAACCTTTCAATACAGGAATTTTTTGTGCTATCAAAATTTCCTACCACTCACAGCTCTATTTAGTTGCCAAGATGCAAAGTTGCCTCAGAGAGGCCACTAATGCTATTCTCTCTTCAGCTGATACAGACGTTCAGCAAAAGGAACTCAGCTTCTCTGAATGGAGTACACCATCCCTGTAACATGCAATCTCTGGCATATGTTAAAGCAACTATGTTGATGTAACTCATTTTACATGAGAACTAATCACAGTCTTTCTTTGAAGTGCTGGGTAATATGGAGCCAACTGCTCGAGCACCCTGGTCACTGTAGGTATATCCTATCCTTGTAGTCTATTCAGGAAGTTGGGAGTAAGAATAACAGTATCTTCACCAAACATCTTACCTGAGCTTCTGAATTGCTGGTAACCTCTGCATGAATCACTGCCAGAAAATGAGTACTGATGTGAACTCAAATCACTCCTGTAGCCTGACTTCTGACGCCGGAATCCTTGACACTTAGGTTTCTGGTTCCAGCTAGATTCCTTGTTCCAGCTAGAGCTCTGGTTCGACCTAGAGCCCTCTTTCCATTCACTCCACCTAGAGTCCTGGTGCCACCTGGAGCCACCTCTTCCTGAAACAGCAGAATTTGCAGATGATGTACAAGACTCATCATTCTTGTAAGAGGCATAGCTTTGGTAAGAATAGTTTGTGGAATATCTTCCAGATGAAGGGTATGAGGCAGAAGAACTGGGATAGAGTAATCTTGGCTCATTTGTACACCTTGCTTTCGTGCACAGTTGTTGATTCCTCCATTTTGTACATCACCAACCATATGAGATTCTGTTACCGTACTGCTTGCTTCTTAGCACATCGTTGGACATAACAGTCTACTGAGTACTCGCTCACCAGGCCAGTCTCATAGGAAGAGGCCCCACCAACTGCAGAATCACTGCCTGAAGCTGATCGCCTGAAGTGTCTCAGCCATTCACTGATACCACTGGCAGAACTTCCAGTCTGAAGAGCAAAAGAGTCCCTGAGTGCAGCAGATCTTAGTCCATAGGAAGATGATTCATTATCTGCTTGGTAACTGTAGGAGTTAGCAGGAGCAAAAGAAGCATCTGCAGAACATTCTTCATACTGAGACAAAACCCCTTGATTCCAGTTAGAATTCCCTGAATAAATAAATAAAGGGCACCAGAAGTTAGCAAAACATTAAAGCATCAACTAAAAACAACTCCTTTGTTGTTTTCTGTCTTACCTGAGTCCAGTGTCTTTTCACCCCAAAATCCCTGTGTTAAATAGGTTAGGAAAGGTTACTGCTTGGATTTCCAGTAACATTTACTACTGTAATATTCAGTGAGACACAAGTGTTCAAGTTAGACAGTCAAGGTTGAAGTCATTAAAGCTTCAGAAAATGGTATCATAAAATCATAGAATAGTTAAGGTTGGAAAGGACCTTAAGCTCATCTAGTTCCAACCCCCCTGCCATGGGCAGGGACACCTCACTGAATAGAGATGCACAGAACTCTCGTAAAGAAGCACTAAGCTTGGCTGCAACAGTTAATTTTTGCAGTCTGTGAAACAGACTTGCTGTCTATTTAAGAATAGATTCGAACTAGTAGAACAAAATATCTAAATTACCTTTGGATTTTCCATATGGCTTACAGTGTTTTGGGATGCTTTTCCTTCCTGGAAATTCATCTTGAGATACTAACTTCAATGGCTTCAGACTGTGAGTATCATTAACCTAGATAAAGCAAAAGGTAAGAATGTCTGGTTTTAAACTCATACCTTGAGCATCCTAAAACAATACCAAGCTCACCACAGAAAGTTACTAAAGTACAATTTTAGGTCACAGTAAACTCTGGATGACGGATATGTTGTTCTGGTGTTCACAATTACCACATTAAAACACAGTGTTCAAAAGTATATTTGGAAGAGGTATGTGCGGAATAGAATGAGGTGTCTGAGGAAGACAGTACCACCTGTTTCAAATGTCCTTATTACCCCATAACCCTCAACATCACCTGGCTAAAGTACAAAGCTAGTACATATGCAAATCCTGGCTCTAGCTGGGGCATGCAGGATGGAGGGCACAGCTACTGTCTATGGTTAAGCTATGGCAACAGTTTTTAACTAGACCATGAGAACTATTATATTCAGTTGCACATCTTTGAAAGTGTAGCTATCAGAAAGGTGGTAGTGGCATTTGCACAAAGACATTTACCATAGCTTCTCTGACAGAGTATTATTAAATCCTAATAAACCAGTCTGAAATATCTTTCAGAAGGACACATGCTGAATCTTGTGAACAAGTAGCTCCAGAGGTAACAAGTCATTCTTGTACAGATTCTGGTCCTTCTTCAGACCCTTTTTCTATAGGCATTCAATTTTTATGCAAAGAAGCTATGGAAGTTTGTAAGGCCCACCTCAGTCATAACAGATTAAAGTTCTCAACTGAGAGCACAGCTACAAGTCACCAGAACACAGACTTGGCCATGTGCCCACAAAAGAAAGAAGTGACATATTTGGGTAGCACTTAAAGCCTGATTAATCTTTGAAGAAACGCTATCAAGCAAGGTGCTAACTGAAAAAGAGTATGACAACCAGATATGAAGCAAAATGGTGCCCAAAACAGGGGGAGATCACATGCAAAAGAAAACCAAAATAGAGTAAAACTAAGATGTGCAGACAATCAACGTATTTGGTACACAGAAACTGTAATAAAAATTATAGTAAATTTAAGTGGGGGTTTCTGACCTATACCTGAACTGTTACAGTTTGCCAGGGTCTTAACACAATGAGCTCATCTACTCCTTTCCCCTTAATGGTAAAACACCTCCGTTCAAGATTAAGTTACTTACTGCTGCTTTCTTTGCACAAAAAGCCTTCAAAGTTTCTGTGAGTTCCTGTGCAATATGAACAAGTGTTGCTTCTGAATTTGAGGTGATGCGAAAAGTCTCCTGTTGAAAAACACAGAATCGGCCACTAGAATGCCAAAGGGTAACTTACACAAATATACCAAAATCAAAGGACAATTCAGATCTAACCAAATTTATACTATTAATTGGTATATAAGACATACATAATATACATATACACACTTGGTAAAAACCTGTGAACATAATTATGGCCTCATAAAAGGAAAAAAACATAAGCCTGGAAGTCTGTGCCACACCCCTGCTGTCAATCACAAACATTTCACTGGAGATGGAGAAGGTCACAAGTCATAAATTTATGTTGCCTGTGTAGAAAAATGAATAAAAAGTAAGCTTCAGCACCACCAAATGCCTTTGATTCCCCTATTTTAGTAACAATAATATGAAAGTTTCCATTATTATTTTCCTATGTGTAGTTTGGGGAATAAGAGATGCCAAAAAGTATTGAGATAGTTCTATGAAGTGCAGAACAGCTACCAATATCTGTGTTTTTAACTTTCAAAGAGACCGATTAGTAAGTATATCAAGTTATAAACGATAACAAGTAAGTAAAAAGAATATAGGCAGCCTGCTGTAAGGAAAAACTGATCAATTCACTGCCTACCAAGCCTTCTTGGTAGTTTACTGATTATGCCCAGACTTGCCTTTCTTGACCTCTTCCTAAAGTCACAAGTAATGAAGCCTGAAATAATTGAAGCACACATCTCAAATTGTTCTACCTGTGATTTCAGTGTATAAACACAAATCAGACTCCAATGAAATTTTGCAATTGCCTTAGGTACAGAACTTGACTTTCATGGGGTAAAATGGTGAATATAAATGGACAGATATTTTCACAACATAAGCCTAAAAGACAAACAGAGGTTTACTATGCCACTGCTAACAACAAGGGAACTGAGAAAACTTCCCCACTCCAAGAGCAGCAGGTCTAGCATCACCCAGTTTCACTTGGCTGTCTGGTTCTGCAGCAACAGCACTACCCACAGCACCACAGGCAGACAGATCAGATTGGCTCCTCTCATTAAGCATTAACACTCCCATTAGATATGGGCAGCCAGCAGCACTTGAGTAACATCAGTGCTGCTAACATTGCTCAGTGAGATGGCTTCTCAGCAATGGTAGGAACAATCCAGGGAACAGGTAGAGAGCTCACACTTATTCCAACAAGTTGTTCTGAGCTGACATTATGTTACAGCTGCACTAGCTTCTCAAAGAGCAGAGCCCATTAAAACAGAACTTAAGAAATTAATGTTGTGGTCAAATGAGTTTAACCAGTAAATCAGAGGCTCCTTCACAATATTCATTGCATCACACTGGTGAAACTGCTTGACTCCTATCATAATTATTTTACACACTTATCAAGAACTTGAGAGCTTTCTGTTTCCAAACAGGATCATTCTGGGGGATTGTAGAATGGGCAAATAAAATTAAAAGACTGAATAAATACCACAGTATTTCTTTCATCATTTTGAACAAACAAGACTTTTTAATCTTTCATCCAACAAAAAAAGTCAACACAAAAAGACAGCAATTTTAGGTCACAGCCATAAGCAGATCACATTAGAGCCCCAACAGCAATCGGGTAGCAGCTATTACAAAAGTGCTACTTCTAATACCAGGAAGAACACATTTCACACCTAAGCTACAAGATACTATCTTGTATATTATACAAGACACTATACCATTATAAATACTATGCTATTGCTATCCTATTATAATACCTACAAGAGCTATCTTTCCCAGGCCTTTCTCACTCTGGTCCAACCTCATGTTTAAAAGTAGGCAAGTGCTCAGCTGCTTCTAGCATAGTACGCGACCAGCCCAAGGCCTAAAAGAGCAAGACATCACCACAAAACATGACAGATTACAAAATCACCTCTGCCACTAAGGTAAAAATAAGGCATTTTTCAGTGTTCATACCCAGTACAATTCAGGATGGATACTTGAGAAATCATTTTGAGTTTCCCCTTTGAGTTAGAAAGAAGGATTGCAAAGCTTTAGATACACCTATAGATTTAAACCAAACCTTCAGTATAGACAGAATACCTTTGATCTGATGAGGAGCAAAACAGAGAACTAGAGACTGCAGAGCACAGGTTGGGAGGCCTGGTATGCAGACACTGGTTCTAACACTCATAGTGACTTTGAACAGGAATTATGAGAGTTAAGGTGGATGTACAGTATTCCCTTCCCCCTTGCTGTGATGGACACAAAATTCTGGTCATTAGGTCAACTGTTTTGCTTCTTCAATTACATTAATAAAACAAAAGTAATAGAAGCCAAAGAGTAAAAGTTCTTCAGAAGAATGAAAAGGAAGCATAGGGAAACGGCTGCAACATAAAAGACACCCATATAATTACTACCTGTACGTACCTCATGCTTATAATCATCTTCCCACCTTAAAAAGAAAGAAATGACAATATTAAGATACATTCTAAAGATTTCTAAGAAGCTATGTTTACTCATAGTATCTAAATATTTCAATTTCCAAATTTATACCACTTACCAATACAGGCTACCTTTCCTCTATGGCACATTTAAAACACTATTTCCTAAAGCTCCTTATTCCAACTGACTCTCAAAGAATTCAATAATAGTGAACAACTTCTTTACAGATCACCTGAAGGACATAAGTAAAAAAGGTGGGTTTTTTACTTCTTATGTGAGCAAAGGTGCCCTTCATACCACTTAGTGTCATTCCAACTAAACAGGTAATAGCCTGAAATTTGAATTACAATTTGTTGTGTACGAGTACACCATGTGTAACTGCATAACCAGTGCAATATTTCAAAAGCCACAGCTACTATTTCCTTGCAGGCAGAAAGGAACAACTTACACAAGAGGAGTAAAGGAGAGTAAAAAGACAATACAAAATCTTCTCGTACATGGCAATGTTTGTTACAGAAGAACAGATTTAATAAGAGATTTCAAAACCCCACAAAATCTCTTCTGATTCTCCTGTAGGGACAGTATTCTCACCTTGCTTTCTTCTTTGATGGGGCTAGAAAATAAAACAGAATTATTAGCAACATTGTAGGGTTTCCAGTGTGTTATTGTTCTATTACAGGTTGAACATTTTAGATGAGCCAAACCTTTTGAGTTCAACTACTCATTCAAATTAGACCAAACAGCAGTTCTATCAAATTGATTATATTCACGTAATTCATAGACTTACATGAGGTACTTGGTCTTACACAACCTTCAATCTAGGAATAGGAATAGTCTCATATTAGATTTTCTGATTATTGTAACAACAGTCCCTACTGATGCTACCTTTAGAAATGGAACAAGTACTTTTATTTATCCCAGCATAATGTAGCACATCATTTTACAGATATATTATCTTGTAATTACCAATGAAATTTGAGCAAAAATTTGCCTACACTGAGGAGAATTTAACTTTTAAAAATTAGAAATCATTGAAGTAAAGCAATAAAATTTCTGAACTCAGACTGGACATTTTCTATGTAAAAAAACCCTTACATCTTACCAATCAATAGCTTTATTTTTTCAGATGATTTTCAACAATACTGTTCTTTTCCAAATATATTTTTGGGGCAACTTTAAGTTAAGACTCAATTCAATTTAATACTACACTTCCTGGAAACACAAATTTAACAAGCTTTGTCAGCAGTACTTTTAAACTTTACTAGGTCAAACAGAAATGCACTGATAAAATATACACTACCAGATATTGTACATTTACTTGCAATTACCTTATACATTTTTAAGCCTTCAGATTTCTCCAGCTCTCCTGCTATCCGTCTGAGAAATGAGACTTTGCATTCTTTTACATCTGCTGTCTTTCTCTTCATTTTATCTGGAAATTCTTTAGACTGTTGACAAAATCCAGCTTGAAATGGTCAATACCAAAATTCATTGCTATATGAAATAATTGGCACATTTCACCTTTTGGGCGAGTTTCTAAAAGGCTGGTAAACATCATTTTGAACACTCTGAACTAGTTTCTTCTCTGCAACACGATGGGTTACATTTTAATGTTAAAGTTGCTTAAATAGTGTTCAAAACAAAAAGTGGATATCATGCAAGGCTTGCTACAAAAAGGCAACATGCTCTGTACCATGTCCAACAACGCTATGGACATGCTGAGGAATATGAAAGAACCACACTGTTCTAGGAACCTGATCCTGAAGGCAATAAAACCACTTAGGAACAGACTTTGAGCAGATACAGACACACACCTTGGGACTGTACTTCCTAAACAGCTCACAACTTCAAAGCTATTCGAGTTGGTCTGGCCCATGAAGAATCAGCCATACTGGTACTAGCAATATGTTTAAACTTCATAAACATAAGGGTTTAAACTTCAAACTTGATGCAAGTGTTTACAGAAGAAAAATATTACGTGAAAAAGAAAGGGGAAGCATAAAATAAATTGCTATCAAAATGCATCAAAATTACTCACAATGTATGCTCTTCTATGTTTATATCCACTAAGGTGTTCTATCATAGGTGCCATCTCTGTATTAAACCCACACAACTTGCACTCATAATGTGGCTCTTTTCTTCCTTCAAATCTGATTTCAACCACATGTTCTAAACCTGTAAAAGATGTATCCAGATTACTATAAACACATGTATTCCCTTCAATATTGCTCATTAAAAGCATTTACAATGCTTTATTCTGAAAGGAAAAACTATGGCTTATGACAGATTTGCAAGCCCACCAAAATAAAATAGTTCATGTACTTTTTTCCTGCCTGGGATGTTTTCAAGAAACCAAGAAAGATCCTTACATTCCACATAGTCAGGAAGAGAAATCACTGAGAAGTGCATATAGGAAAAGAAAATTAGAATAGAAAATGCCACGCAAATACCTAGATTAAAAAACTCCATTTACACGACTTAGTCAAACATAACAGGGACAGCGTCCAAGCACAAAGCACATGCAGGAAAGGGAACAATGGTTTCACAAAATCGAATCCTTTATAACCTAAAAATTTTCCCTAAACTCTAAAGAATTACAGGGAAAATGGGATTTTCCTTCATTTTTCCTAGAAATGGCTGAAAGACTATGCCATAGAAGTATTCAGAAATCTCCAAGGTTGAGGCCTATACCTAGCATAAGTTTTCTCTGAACAGCTTAAATGCATCAAGTTTAAAAGCAGCTTAAAACAAATAGGAAAAACCTGCAGCTGATCCCTATTATCATATTTTCCACTGTGTTTTTGTGACGAGTTGACTCCAGGCAGCAACCAAGAATCACCCAGCTGCTTGCTCACTCACATCCACACCCCTCAGCAGGATGGGAAGAAAAGACAACCAAAAGCAAGAGAATTCATGGCTTAAGATAAAGAGGGTTTAATAGGTAACAGAAGGGGGAAAGGAAATTTGAAAACCAGTCATTCAACTCCCCACAAGCAGACCAACACCTACACGGTCTCTGAACAGCCACCTTGGAAGCTAAACAACAACCACCCTTTTCCTTTATCGCATTTGTGATTGCTGAGCATGACATTATGCAGTACAGAACATCCTTTTGGCCAGCTTGGTTCAACCGTTCTGGCTGCTCTCCCTCTTGGTCTCCTGCTCACCCCTATACTACTCAAGGGGCAAGGGATGGGAATGCACAGTGAAAAAGAGTCTTGACACTGTGCACTGCTCAGCAACAGCCAAAACACTGGTGTGTTGTCAACAGTTTCAGTCACAAATCCAAAATGAACAGGCTGCTAAGAAACTGAACTCCATCTCAGACTCACTACAATATTATAGCTGATAAAACATAACTCTGAAAATAAACTTATCACCAAATGAACTGAGCATACAATGTAAAACTTTTCTATTAAAAATACTTATAATAAACTGCTATGTTTATTAACACCAATACTGTATGTAGACTAACAGCAAGACAATTCATTAAACAGAGAAATTCTCTACTAATACTAGGAAATACACTATTTAGCTCTTTGTCAGGGAACATATTTCTCTAGGCCACCAGCACACATTAGATAGACAAAAAAACCCTTAAAATTCATCTCATTACTTTAAGTATTCCCAAAGACAGTGAGGAAAAATATCTCGTTGAACTGAAATATCAGTATATGCCACCAAAAGGAAAACCACAAAAGAATCACCAGATGACCAGTCACCAGGGGAACAGAGTATAGTTGGACCAGTAGCTAGTGGCATACTAGTGGGTCTAGTCATATTTGAAATCCTCATAAATGATCTGGATGATCAGGTGACAAATACCCTCAGCACATCTGCTAATGTCACAAAACTGGGAGTGATGGCCAATACACCAGAAGGTTGTGCTGCTGTCCAGATAACAGGACAGAGAAATAGGAGACAGGAACCTCATGCAGTTCAACAGGGGGAAAAGCAAATTCCTGCATGTGGGGAAAAACAAGCCCAGGTACCAGTACACCCTGGGGCCTGATCAGCTGGAAAGCAGCTTGGCAGAAACAGACCTGGGTGAACACCAAGTTGATGATGAACCACCAATGGGCCTTTGTGGCCAAGAAGGCCAATGGTATCCCAGGCTGCATGAGGCAGAGTGCTGCCAGTAGGCTAAAGGACATGATCCACCCTCTCCACTCAGCACCAATAGGGACATGCCTGGAGTGCTTTGTCCAGTTCTAGGCTTTCCAGTACAAGAGACATGGACATACAAAGGACCATGAAGATCATGAAGGCTCTGGAGTATCTCTCCTATGAGGAGAGGCTGAGAGGGCTGGGACAGCTTAGCCTGGAGGAGAGAAGGCTCAGATAGGAAGAGGGAGCCAAGCTCTTTTCAGAGGTGTCCAGTGACAGAACAAGAGGCAATGGGCACAAACTGAAACATAGGACATGGTGTTTGAATATCACAAAACATCTTTGACTGTGAGGGTGGCTAAGCACTGACAGGAGAAGTCATGGAGTCTCCCACCTTGGACATATTTAAAAGCCACCTGGACATGGTCGTAACCAGCCAGCTGTGAGTGACCTTGAAGGGTGTTTAGAAGAGATGACCTCCAAAGGTCCTTTCCAACCTCCATTATTCTGTTATCTGTGAAAAGCCTCTTGACTGGGATGGCTACTTCAGGAACAAGTTAAAAATTAAGGTGCATAAAAGAGGTGGCCTTTGTAGTAGCCACTGTAATAAGGTAAACTTTAAAAGGTGTAAGAAATTTCCTGTGAATTATTCCATACATTTACATAAAACAAAACAATATCTAAAATTCCACCTCTTATTTAAAAACAAAAGCTATTTGGTCACAACTTCAAAACCATACCATTTGAAAACAAAAACCATACCAACTAGAAGTTCTCTTTTGGGATCACTGATAAAATCCTTCAGACAGGTTATGTCCTTTGTGTGTCTTCTCTTCACTAAGGTAAAAAATATACGCATAAAGAGATATTACATATCAGACGGTTTGCACATAGCTTCTATGATCTTAGAGGACTTTCTAATGGGGACTCAAAGGAACAAACTTAATTTGCACTCTGAAACATGCAAGCAAGACCTCAGCCACTCACAAAAAGATTCCAAACTGGTTTCCATCAAAATTTTACATGCAAGGAATTAATGTCTTCAAGAAGAGAACCAAATAAACAAAACAGACCTTCGAATATAATCCAATTTACTGAGGAAAGATGCCACGTTCACATTCACAGCATGTCTCAGACCTTGTCAGTTCTCATTAAAAGAGAAAACAAAAAAGAAAAAAAAAAAAAGGCACCACAATGCACCAAGCTGCTTCTTCCCCTAAAAACCTAATACTGAGACTGATTGTTTGGAATTTGAAGGTCAGGAACCATATTGCCTTAAGTCTAATAAAAACCACAATCTCTTTATACGTATATAGGCATATATTTTATATATATATAGGCATATATATACACACACACCCCCCAATATAGCAACTGCCTCTTGTATTGTGGGCAGAATAGACCAGAAGCTGTGCAACCACAGTTAGTATGTTCCTGAGCCCGAACTAGCAGTGTTTCAATTACAGCTGCATCTTGCTCCTCACTGAGTTTTAACAGTTCGGTATTTGCACTGCCTAAAACATTTCTAAAGTATTCCTGGTCAACTTGCAGCACCACAGGAGTTCAGCTCAATGTATCTGCAAAACAATCTCAAAGAGGTATAATCGTATTCGGGTGTTAGCAATCATAAAAGAGCACGCCAAACTGTTAAAACACATTTTTAATCTGAAAAAAAAAAGTGTAGAAATATAATACATCTTTCTAATTACATCCAGCTGCATTTTAACTGACTGATGAATTTCATAAGTGTCATAAACACTGCTAGTTTCCCCAAATCAGAGGGAACAAGTAGAAATACCATAAGCACTGATCAGTTATCAGTCTCCCTCCTTAGGATGCCAAAAAAACACCAAAACCCCACAATAAATTCACAGACTTCAGAGGGATAGGAAATTCCATGCTTGCTTTTAAATATTCATTCCATCAGGAATACGCTTGTGTTGCCATTAAGTCAAATAACAGGGCTATCAAAAGTAAATGAAAAAATTCACAAAGTTCCTGCAGTAATCTAAATGAAAAACCTCTTGCAATTTAATTATGGTAGAAAATGTCTCCTGCCACAGCAACAGTGTGTCCCGTTCCCATCAGAACTCAGCTTTTTAACAAGACTGAATTTTCCATTGTCTTGGGTTTTATTTTTGCCTTGAGGTGACACAGCAGTAGCACAGTGTAACAGAGTTGACATGTAACAAGTTGGTATCACACAATCAGTTTCCATAGACAGATTTTTTACCAATACTTAAATGTATTATGCAGTTTTCATGCATTTGTGTGCCTGTGCAGTAGCTCTCAGTGTGAGCTGGCTGTTCACAAGCTGACACTGAAAGGCATGCAGTCTTTTGGGCTTAATATGGAAAGATCCACACAGAGAAAGTTTAAGGTTTCCACAAGGTAATGGCCATATTCTTCCTGCTTCCTAACATAAAAGTAAATATTGTCTTAGTATCATTCTAATAAGAAACAACCCACTTGTGAGTACAGGCTGGGATCTGCCTGACTGAGCAGCTGCACTGTCAAAAAGTACCTCAGAATTATGATGAACAAGATGAATATTGGCCAAAGGCGAGTCTCCCATAAACTAGGCTATATTGATACTGCACAGTATCCCATAAACCCTATGCTGATACTGCACAGGCAGTATACATCAGAATGGCTGATCCTCCTTTATTTGGGACTTGTGAAGCTCCTTCTCCAGTTCAACTGGGATGTGAAGAAACCAGAAGGCACAGCTGAAGGACCACAGAGGCAAACTATCCAGGGCAAATAACTTGGGAAAAAAGGTGTGGGAGCTGAACTTGTTTAGTTTGGTAAAGCACAAGCTAAGAGGAAATCTAATACTATAGATATCTGAACAGCAGCTACAAAGATTAGTCAAACCCTTTCAGGATGTGACAACTGCATAACAAGTAGTATCCAGAAATAGTTGCTTAGGAAGCACAAACTAAACGTTAGGATGAAATTATTCTGTTTTAGTCTGTAACTCAGAAAAGAACTTCCAGGTTTCTTTTCTTTGAAAATGTAGCAGTAGTTCTACAAATTATGCATATTAATCACTACTTGACAGATGCTGAGCATGGAGGGACATGTTAAAATATTTCTCATAAAGCTGACATGCTGGTTGCCTTCGGTGAATCCAAGGCAGAACACAAGACAGATGCGCTTTCACTGGAGGGAGAAGCTGTAGTCAGTGCCGTTAAACAAATGCAGCTTATCTTCAGATCTGATTCCACCCCTTGACTCCAAGCTTTACAGAATTACTATAATGAAGCTTTCTTTACTCATGATGCTACTTGAAGGTTTTAAGTTAAAGAACATATATGCAAGTTGCTGGACCCAGCAATTAAAAACCTGCAACATCCCTTATTACACTTTCTGCGTGTATTACTGAAGTACTGCAAGCTAGCTCTGCATCTTCCTGCAATACAATAAAAATTCCACAGGCTGTACAAAAAATTTCCATTAAACCAGCCACTCTTCTTTATGCCAAATTAACTTCATCAATAAAGCTAGGCAGCCCAGAAATGGCTTTAGCAGGGCTCATACTCTACCTTATGCCTCCTACCTGAGCTGTCCTGTTTTAGCAGTAAACCACTGGATTTTGCTGTTGCCCAGGGAACATGTGCCTGACATCTATATTGACACTCCCCCATCATATAATGCCTCTTGCACAAAGCAAGAAGTTTTCAAAACTTCTGCCTGCTTTGGCCAAACAGTCCCAGAAAAAAGCAGCAACGTTGAGACTCTTCCACTCCTTAATCCTGAATGCATACGTGCAACTGCTCCAGATAGAGCTGAAAAAAATCTTCCATTTGCCCAATTATATATCACTGTACAAAAAAAATCATATGACAAAATTCTATACTTAACTGAGTTTTAACTCTTAGCAAAATCTTGGAGCTTCAGCATCTTCTCTTCCCACACCTTCCACTAAGTTGCTCTCCTTTGAACTGCTGGAGAGCAGGCATATTCAATCCTATCATTACCACAAAAATAACTATTGATAGTTTTTCCATGTGGAAACTCACACAGTATCCAGATGTCTTTCTTACAGAAAGTGGTACTCCTTCAAACACAATCATATAGAAATAGATGCCTCTGCTGACTTAACTGACTTCAAAGCTAACAATACTGTACAGTTAAATAGTTAGGTTACTCACGCTCATCACTTCCGGATTATGAACAGTTACTTTGGATGAGTCAGAGGAGATACTGTACATGGCACATCTCATTTGAAAGTACTCAGAATCAAAATGATTTGTCTGTTTTAATTTCAGTTTACAAGTGATAGCAGCATCAGTGGTGTTCTCCATACTGACACAGGGACATTTTTCTGCAGCAAAGAACAAATGACAGATGTTAGTGAAAAACATTTTAAATGTGTCAGACCTCAAACTCTGAAGTACAAATTGTTCTTCAGACAGTGTACATTTCAGATACTTGTCAAGTTTTGTCCCAAGTGATTTCCAGGGAAATTCATTCTTCACTTGGGCAACATCCATACTTTTTTGTTCTTGGCTCTTTGAATTCCATCTCTGTGAACAGACTGTGACATTTCACTGGAATATAAGCATCTCATTAATTTATATCCTGAGATAATATTAGACTCATACTTCACATAGTGCACCTAATTTAAGAATATCCACAGTTTACATGCTCATTCACAAGACTTCACTTAACTCCACAAATCAAATACAATTTTTGTTCATGCTTACTATGTAAGTCTACAAATCATCAACTATTTAAAATAAAATTAAAAAAAAAAGGCCAAGCAAATTCAGAATTTATTCTTGTATCTCAATGACAGTACAATGATACAATGAATTTCCTGGATCTGCTGGCCCTGGAGGAAGAACTATTTGTATAACTGGTAACATATCCACAGGAGAACTTTGCATATGTATTGAATACACAATTCTGCAGTGCAGTTAACAAAATGAAACCTGATTTGCAATCTTTGAAGTTACTCAGGTGAAAAGCTGTTTTACATGTAAAAAATCCCAGACCAAAACAACTAGGACATACTAATAAACTTGGATCAGGCTGAGTGTCAGCCTCTTTTGGATAAATAAATCCTAACAGTGGCTTGCAAATTGGCCTCCCACATCTGGACCTTTGGCGAAGCAGAATTCAATATGGATGAAGTAGAATGAAGGAGACATCAACAGTGTAAATGACCATTTCATATTAGAAGCAAACAATGCCAATGGCTTCAAAACGATTACGGAGGCACAGAACTTTCTGGATTAAAGCACATCTTGCAAGGCTTCTGACACACAGCAGTATCCTGTGATGCTGGGTCTCTGCCAGAAGCTAGCTTTAACTTGTTTACCAAAGTTTCATATCTAGATTCTTCACTTTAATAATCAGGTATTTTAATTTTTTCCTCATTCTGTAAGACACATCACAGTTGACAGATTTCAAACTGACATTTCCAGAGATATAGTGTTTATAATGAGCATACATCAGTAACCCAAATTCTCCATAGAATGCTGAGCTTGTAGAACACTAAGCAGTACTGTTTTCTAAAGATGTAGGTCTTTGCAACAGGCTCCTGTATTCCACTACTTTTTATGTTAGTCTTGCTGCACACCTTACTCAAGTCTCACTTTCTGTCCATACACTCCTCCAAAAAAGATTTTTTGGACTTGAAGCAAGAACCTCTTCAGCTAGTCGGTATTATTTTTAATGACAGTTTCTGAGAAGAAATACAAAATCTCTACAAATTGTCTTCAACCAAAACCACTATCCCAAGCCAAACAAATCTATTGCTGTTGCTGAGGTATAGATACAATTTTGGACTGCTCAAATCCATTGGATTTTCAGAGATGCATGCATTTTCCAAACTCCTGCAGAAGTTCTGTCAAGGAGCTTCGTTATGAGTACTTCTAAAAAGGGAAGACCTGCACACAATACTCATGTCTGCTGAGGCAAAACATCTCATAATTGTTCATACACTTGGATTTTGTGTCTTGGCACTGATATTCTCTTGTCAACACCAAACGATGACAGCAGCTAATGAAGCCCCTCAGAAAACTGACTGTGACCAAAACTTTTCTAAATCTTTCTCTTCTGCTGATTCTTCAGGGTACAATAAGTGGTGAGCTCAGCACTTCCCTCAGTAGAGGATTGACACTAACTACTCTGTGCAGACATGTGTTCTCAGAAACCCTTGTTAAACTTGATTCAAAAAGGCTGAGGCAGTCAAAAGATACTGGGGAACACATGATAAAGTCAGAATGTAAGCCTTGTTTCTTAGGAGAACAGGCTAAGAAGACAAAACAGAAGTGAAAGGCTAATTTCTTGTGATGACTGACATTTTGGCTTTTAATCTTCCCAGTGGTTTTTATCAGTATTCTCATATCTACCAATATTCCCTGCTTTCTGTACTTTAAAAGTCTTCTACATCATCAACAGTGCTTTTACAACAAGATTTCCGTTTCCACCATGAGCTAGTCCTATCACACACTTTCAACCTTTCACCATAATTCTTACTTTCATTGATATAAGACAGTCTGGATTCACATCCTCAGTTTCTGCACAGAAGAATACCCCACCAACTGAGTTTACCTTAAACAGATCTTTGCTACTCCAAGTCCACTGTAATAAAGAGAGGCATAACACTCCTGTTGTGCAGCTAGGCAACCCTAGAACTCGTGCAGCTGTATCTGCAACAGTAATGTGTTAACCTGCCGATTTAGCTTCTAAGCATACTGCCTGAAGCTTATCAGTGAGTGCATAAAGCTGACAGACAGGTGAGAGAGGTTTAGTCTAGGAAAGTAAGAAATTAAAATACTGACTATCCACCTAGACAAATATTTAGACGTAGAAAGACATAATTAAGGTTTCATGCTCTAAAATATTTCTTTGCTCAGCAGTTCACTAGATAGAAATCTTGGAAGAACATTCAGCTTATAAACAGAAACAGTTATAGACACATAAACCTAGCAAATGCAAATACACAAACTACTAGAAAAGCAACAAAAATTAAAATCCCCAAACAATATCTATCCTAGGAGGCTGGAAAGAAAAAAAAGTGTTATACTTACAAGACAGTCTTGGGTCTCAGGGCTTTCTCTTTCTTTAATTACAAAGATGCAAGTCACCCCAAAATAAAATAAGAAAGAGAAATTAATCTGCTGCATCACTGGAAGCTAAAAATCCGTATTTCCTTAGAAGCCTTCACAGATGAATTACATTACAGGCCAAAGTTTCCATTATCAAATAGGAAAAAAAAAAAGAGTATTTATGATTCTCTGCAAAAGCTGGAAGTACTAACAGAAGTGTACTTACAATTAATACAAGGTTAATTTTAAGAAAGCCCCATCAGTAATGAAGCTTTAAGAGATGACTGTGGCTTGAAACATTACACCTCAAGGATGCCAGACAAAACCTTGAGTTCCGCATGATTACAGTTCTTAGGTTTTCAAAAGTGGCAGCTCCAACAACAAAAAGAAAACTCTCCCAAAAGCAAAACCAAACTAAAAAACAGCTCACACACCATTTTGTGTGGATTTGGCAAAAACTTTAACATTAGCCAAATATCCTGAAACTTCATGCATATCATAAAAAACAGGAAAAGTGACTTTCAGCAGCTGAATCCAGAACAAATTGCTTCTGGCAGAATATAACAAAAAGAGGAACTCAAATTTCTATTTCAGAACACAACTAAAACCATACTGAATAATTTTGAGAACTTTTTGACAAAAAAAAAACATAAACTTGCCTTTTACAAGAATGAAACAATGAGTATGATCATTCTACTAGTGAAGCAGCTGTCTGCCCAGAGCAGTCCATAGAGTCTTGCGTTCTATTTTCAGTATTCAGTGGCATGAAAGAGATGCTGCACATCAATGCAACAATTCAGTAGGAAGAAAGACTGACACACCTGGTAATTGGTTAAGCCAAATTGCTGTACTTTCATGGCAGCTACAAAAAAAGAAGTTACCTAAGTCGCAGTATCACCACAGACAGTGGGTGATGATTGTAAGCTCAGCCTGATTTTATAAGCCTGGAATACAGACACAGTCTCCCTTGTAGTTACTTTACTCATAATTCTACGAAGTTTTTACAACAAACAGCTGACAATACCTAGCTTCTCTGTGTAGAAAACATTAGCAACTGAGCTGCTGCTCAAAGAATTTCTTCCTGATCACTGTCAGCAAATCAACTGTAACTGCACTTTGATTACTGCTGTTAATATTAGAAGTAGAGTTCCACAACTGAGACTATAATAGGAATTTAGAAACTCACACAAAAGGTAAGAAACTGATTCTCAGTCCTGGGTCATGTGTTGTAAAGCAAGTTGCAACAGCTGTTTTTGAGCTAAGACTATGAAAAGTCAGAGTAACTTTTACCAAAGTCTCCACCTTTGAGAAGCCAAAACTCAAAAACTGCTGGATTTTAAAGTTTAAACCTCCCACGCACAATGTAATCTGTAAGAACTACTGCATGAATTAGTTTTTCACACAATTCAAGTTCACAGGCTACGAAACAAAACAGTTTCATGTGCAGTTAAGTATTAAGTAAATATAATTCAGTTGTTCCTAAACATATGCACTCTTGAACTCACATCAGCTAGATGTCAGGAGACAGTACACAGAAAACTACTTATTCCAATTCTTCAAGCTCATCGTAAGCGAATAAAGTGGTTTTTTTTTTTTTCAAAAGAAAAGCTCTACAGTTTAAGCCCCTTTGGAGATAAGAGGCATAAACTGCAGAACATAACTGCATACTTCTTGAGACCAAACATAAACAATAAACCAGTAAGGCACTTTTTCTCTGACTAAAACCTAGCTATGTTAACATTCAAGTACCAACACAAAAATGTCCAACTAAAAAGCTTTTCCAGCATGGTTGCTTTTAACACCATACAAAAGGACAGAAAAGTTGCCTGTACCTCAGGTATTTCTGACCACAGGTTCTGATACAGAGAAATCAGGGACAAGAGGTATAGTAGAAATGAGAACACAGGAACAGTGAAGACAAAAACTAGTCACTCTACTGATCTGAACATTCCTTGTTTCTAATGAGGTTCTAGAGTCTTGAATAGATTCCTTTCCTTATTGGACACAGTAGGCATTTCTACCCTATCCCCAGATATGAAGGGAGGGCAAGGAACCTTGAATCCTTGATAGAATCAGAACAATCTTCATCTGTGCTCCAAATACAGTTCACAGAAGAGGCAACACTCTTCTGCTAGTGCCATACCTGCAAAGGACTGTTCAAAATACATGGGAAAAAAGATATTCATTCTAGGATTTCCTCTCTAGCATACCACTCTATAAAGTTAACACATATTTGCAAAACCAGAATAAAATGTCGCATACCACCATATTCTACTGATACACACAGCAGGTGTGTTTTATCTGAGGGCTGCTCCCTCAAAGGCCTAGGTTTATTCTCAGCTGTAAAACAAAAACCACACCCACCCACCCTTTATGCACTGTATTCCCTATGACACTTATAGACTTGGTTCAATGAAAAGCATTAGTAAACTTTATATAAATCCTGTTTTCTGACCATTTTATCATAATGACTAAAAGCAACATTCAACTATTTCTCGAATTATATACTGCAAGCCAAATGCAGTTTCCAAAGAGCTAGGAACTATATGCACACATCTTTGTCTAAGCAATTTCCTACCCATAATACCTATTCAATAACAAAACCTGCCAGTATGCAACTATGCAGGTCATAAAGCACTCAATGCACAAGATATACACAGCCTTGTACTGTGTTTCTCCAAACCCTACAATCATTTGTCCATCTGTACTTTTTACAGGAGTTTGGCCTCATGAATTATCAGCACTAGAAAAAAAATCACAGATGTGTGTTCTGCTTAGTACTCAAGCCCCAGTTCAAGGACACAGCAAGTTTGCCGATGACACCAAGCTGGGTGGCTCGGTTGATACACTGGAGGGAAGGAATGCCATCCAGAGGGACCTTGGCACGCTTGTGAGGTGGGCTGATGCCAACCT
>JANRGW010003369.1:0-22035 GCA_024733675.1 Psilopsiagon aymara
CCACAAGTTAAAAACACAGTGCTGCACCAACTACTAAGAAGGAGAAAAAATGACTGCTACTGCTGAACCCATGACAGTCATGCAGTCTTTCCTTTGTTTCTATACCACGAAGTTGATCACACCTACTGTAAGTAACACATTGAGTTTGTGGAATTCTTTTTTAAAAAAATTAGGAGTTACAAATGTTCTTTAAAATCAGGTGAATAATAAATTTCCTAGAAGAAATCCTGTGAACATCAATCACCAGAAATAATTTTTTAAAATTATTCTATTGCCTTTTGGCTGGACTAAGGCAGCCTTTACATAATCCTCTGCTTGGTATATTGGTTACACACGTTTGCAGAGCAGACCAAAACCAAAACCAGCTTTCAATTTATAGATGAAGGATCATTTTTGATGTGGCTCTGTACGATTTGGAAACTGAGGAGAAGGATAAAAGTAGTTTTCTGGTCCCATATTCCCCTTTGGCTCACAGGTTGTGAGCAGTCTTGGGGCTGAGTTTGTAGGTAGATGTTACTGGTGGTGCTGATGGTTTCATCTCACAAAGAAGGGCAAAGAGAGTGGCTGAAGTGTCAATTCCAAGAGAGTACCACAGAAAATGCTCTGGTTGTGCTCCCCACTTCTGCTGGTGCGTTGGTCCAGGCTGAGCCTTGGAGGCATCCAAGGATCCTGCTGCTCCTGGATGGTGTGTGTGGTTCTGAGCCTTCAGAGGCTTGGTTTTGGCATCAGTTTATGCTCAAACACTGATGGTTTTGGGACAAGTGTTTTGCTTTCAGATTTTGACAGATAAAGGAAAATATCCCCCACTAACATTGTGAGATGGAAAAAGGCCAATTGTGGGGTTTTTCTTGTTAGGTGAGCCTATAAAGCTGATCCCCCCTGCTCAGTCTTTGCCTCTCCATGCTCATTCACAGCTTTAAAAAGTAAGGAATAATCAGTAAATGCCAGCTTTTAAATGAAAAAAGTTTTCAGCTCTGTGCATACTACTGCTCTTGAAGTACAGTTTTGTAACTTACTGAAATTGCTGTAGATCCCTGGTTTACTTTATGACAAGCCAAATGGGTTCCAGAACGCTCCCTTCACACCGGAGATATTTGCCAGAAACCAAACAGATGGTAAACTAGGAAGAAATGACCCTTGGCATTCTCATTAGAACAGTTGGGGAAATTTTAATAGGCCCCCATTTGCCTTGTGCTGTATCTAATACCCTTTGAACTGCCACTTTTTTTCTGTGTTGTTTGTTACAAGTCAACTACTGCCATGTATATTTTAATAGGGATTATCAAATACAATTTGCCCAGAAGATGTACCAGCCCTCTGCTGCTAATTAGCAAAGTTTAAATAATCACTGAGTTCTGGAATAATTGGAAAGAAAAACTGTTTTTCCTGCCAATGCATAATTACCAATTAACAGGAAGATAAAATATCTGTGTAGCAGTCATATCTTGGAGAATTTGTTAACAGTCAATTAAATAGTGAGTTGGTGCCAAACTGACATTGGTCAAGAAAGTTTACATGTGAGTTTAGTTTTAAGATACTTCCCCCCTACACATGGTTTGTAACGGAACCATAATGGTGATAAAACTTTCAAAGTCTGTGTGTCACAATGTTTAATTGCTACTTAAATGTCTTTAAATAACCAAAAGTTGACCGTTCCTACAAGTGGTTGACTATCATATGTGCCTTATGGAAAGAGTTTCAGCTTTATTAACACAACATATACTCATTATCAAGGCATAGGCAGTAATTGGCCGTGCTTACCCAGCAAAGAACTGTGTCTGCAAGTGTTTTAACTGCTGAGGAAAATTTCCAGCATGTTAGTGGGTAAGACAGATAGCAATGCCCCAAAGTTGGAAGAACACACCAGCCAGAGAGCCTACACAGAAAATGCTTAAACTGGCCCAGTTTCAGTCTACTTTGACCAAGTCCCATCACACCAAATACTTTCATCCATTTCTCCAAGTACTCTTGTTGGGGTTTACCCCCTGCCATGGCAGAAGCAGCTCTTGGACATCAAAATCAGTTGTGCCTAATCTGAGAAGCCCTGAGCTACTCTGTAATGTAGCATTCGTAAAAGTGAGTGATGGTGTCTGATTCATAAGTTATTTCAAATGCCTCTGGAGCATTAAGAAGATGACAGTAAAATAATTCAAGCTTTTAACCTTTCAGATATACCTGTAACTCTTGCTAGTGTCTGTGTGGTCAGTGTTGAAAAGCTGACTGAATCTCTTTAGATGTGTGGCACAGGTAACATTGCCTGCATTTGTTAGCTTTGAATAGTAGGTGCAGATGGGTGTTTCATGCTATAAGCAGCACTTAATGCTTTACCGAGGAGATAAGAGGTGGTCACTGCATTGGAGACACAGAGGATATTTTGCAGTGCAGCAGTGCTTGTAAAGGGGCCCCTGGAGTTTCTAAACAAGAAAATGCCTTTAGAGATAGTTTAAAATCGCCAAAACCGAAGTGCTAATTGAAGCGTCAGAAACGATTTTGGTACAATTTAGCAAGTACATTTATTCAGTAGTGATGTTGACTCTGGTCTTACATACATCTGGATTTTTTAATCCTGGGTGGCCAGAAAATGGTATGGGGAAAAGTTAGAGCATCATTGAATTTTAATGTGATTTTTTAAAATTGCATTTTAATTTTTAAAAATGGGTATGTAGTAAAAAAAGAAAAAAAAAAAGTGAAAGTTTGTGATCAAATCATGGTTTTTGCTGCCTCCTACCTCTGAGAAGATCTCTGATACTTATAAAGTATGGATTTCGTTAAAAATATATTAAAATAATCATTGTGACAGATTGGTGATTCTTATCTATACTTGTACTTATTGAAAGCAATTAGTAATGTCTTTTGAAGTGTGCGAGTCATAGGTCCTTTTAACAATTGAAAATAATCATAGAATAACTAAGCTTGGAAAGGACCTTAAGATCATCTACTTTCAATGTTTACATGGATAGATACACACAACCCTATATATATATAGACCTAAATATTTGTTCCTCACTCTCCTTTTTTCATCCTTACTTCAAATACATTGTTCAACTGCTGCATTTTGAATGCTGTTATCCAGCATATTCCAAATTCTTCTTTTTTGGAAAAAATAAAAATGCTCCATGGTGGAAAAGGATCTCTGAGTATTGGTCGACAGCTGACCAGAAGGCCAGGAGCATCCTGGCCTGTATCAGCAGTAGTGTGGCCAGCTACTATTGTGTGGACTATCACTAGGGCAGTGATCGCCCCCTGTATTTGGCACTAGTGAGGCTGCACCTTGAATACTGTGTTCAGTTTCAGTTTAGCAGTATTAAGCAAATGTCCCCATGGCTGCATGAACTTCACACTGCCAGTGTGCCTGCCTGTGTTGCTTCTTGTCCCAAGCCTGTTTCTGTGAAGCCTGATTGTCATGTGTTATGCTGTAACAGTCACTCAGAGCCCCTTCTGCCCAACTTTCCTGTTGTGCCAGGCTCATTGTTTTCCCTGAGTTTTGTGTTTATCAAGATGTGAGCGCATATTCAAGCTGAAATTACTGGGCTCTTGGACTTCATCAATTAGGATGTATTGAAGCCTCTTGCAAATGTGAAATGATATTGGGAAACCATTATTATTGTAATTTGGAAGACAAGTTTGTAAACTAATTTCTGGTGTATTATGAGAAACAAATGTTGGGATCAGACTGCTTCCCCTATATCTGCCAATTTGTTGTATTTCAAAGTGGAGTTGATTATATGTAGTGAAAAATCAGCCTTACAGGAAAATAGAGCTCAAGAGCCTCTGTTAAGATCCTGATCGTCACCTGTCCTGCCAGTTGATTTGACTGTTTGCTTGTCTGTTGTCAGTGTTGTGACTGATAATCACTTGCATGTTTTCAGAGATGGCTCACAAGAAAAATCTGCTCTGGGTCTGCTAAAAAAAATATTCCAATTTTCAAGAATAAACCAATGGAAGTGCATTGCTGATTGTAGGGAATGACTGGTATGGTTGCATCTCATCAGATGCTAAAATACATGAACTAGAGCAGAAAGTTACCAAGGCTGTGCTGTTGTGTGGTGTGGTGGGAGCAGGGCTGGCTCCCTGCTTTCCTGAGGCACAGAGGGAAGGGCAGAGTTCCTCTGTTCTGCTCCCACTCAGGTAATACCAGCAGTGTTGGTAGGTGGAAAGAAGAAAGGATTCTGTGTTTGCATGGGCACAGAATCATGCTCACAGTTTATGCCATGGCAAAAATAGGCATTTACTGATTACAGGACATTGCTGAGGCTCGAAAAATTGAAGTTAGAGTGAAAATTGTAACATTACTAGAAGGCACTTGTTCATATGTGAGCATCACCTCACAACAGCCCAAGTTGGTCCTAAAGCGATTTCAGTCCAGCTATCCTTGCTACAAAATCCCCAGGAAGAACTGCAGTCCTTCACATGAAGTCCTTGCTCTTTGGGGTATGGTTGTTCCTCATTTCTGCTCTGCTGGATTTTACTGCTGAATGAAATCCAATATTCCAGGGTGATCATGTCAGTCCAGACATGACTTTGCACTTTATTTTACAAAGTTCTTGAAAGAGAGTAAGAAAGAATGATGTTTTTTAATTTCTTTATCAAAATATGTGTTGATATTTTATTAGTTTATCTACTGTTTGAGTTTAATTATTTTTGGTGACCTACTGGGCCTGCTGTCATATGAACACTTGACTTTTGTTTCTGAAAAGAAGGAAAATATGCCTTTTACTTCAAAACTATGGCTTCAAGTTACTAAAAAGCCTTAAACCAGGATTTTTTTACATTTATCAAATGAATATATTGTAATTCTTCCCTCATTTCAACCCTTAGGAAAAATACAGCAGTTCTTATAATTGGTGCAGTTTATAACCAAAGCAATTGTCTTTTCATAAGCCTTAGCTTGAGCTGGTTGAATGCTTGAGGGGAAACTAACTTTTGGGAGATATTCGAAAGATACGCAAGTACAGTATCAAACCTCGTAGCAGGAAAGCAAAGATGCCTTGCAGCTGTTTGAGAATGTTGGTTTGTTGGTTTTGGGGTTTTTTTAGATAGCATCACATTAACTAGCTGAATGTTGAAAGACCTTGTGGTGTTTTAGGAAGATGTGATGTTGGTCACAGCACCCTCAATGAGTTCTAATTTATTTAAATAAAACTATTTGAATAACTACTTGACAATGCTATTTTGGCAGCATTATAGAAAGTGATGAAACATTTTACATAGCAGATTATTAATAAAGTCAGTAATTTGCTCCTCTAACACTGAGATTTGCTAAATGTCTGTTTCTCAATAAACAACTGACAGAAATATTTTGTGACACTGGAGTCATACTCCAGTCATATGGCATCACAGTCACCTTGATGTTCTCTGACATGCTGGAAGGATGATGTAATTATTAGAAGGATGAATCAATAAATGGTGACAGCATTAGCTGTTGAGATGAAGAATAAGAGCATTAATGAAGTCTAGATTTAAAAAAAAATCTTTAAGAGCTGTTTCATCCTACAAGTCTTAATTTTTTGAAAGATTAAGTTTTAATCTTTAATTTTGATGTGAACAGTGGATTTGTTGAAGTATTGCATCTGCTTGCTCAGCACATGTATACTGAGCTCATTATTTTCTCTCTGTGAATTAAACTTTACTATTTTTAGGTTCCATGGAAAAGGTCTTGATAGAGATTTCTTCTTGTTAACTACCTACTTAAATTTATCACTGAACATGTAATAAGTAATATCACAGGCACTAGTGACCACCCAGTAGTTATAATTCACTCAGGCAGCTTTGTGATAACCTTCGCTTAAGGAGGGCAAAGGCGTAATGAACTCTTTAAAAATATCTTCAGTCACAATCTGCCAAGAGCTCAACCAAAATAAACTGAGATATGCTTTAGCTGCAGTTTTCTCTGAAACTATCCAAGAGGTGTATGCTGATTTCTAATAGAAGTTTTGCTAAAAATTCAGAATGAATACAGAATTCAGATTTGCTCTGAAGAATCTGTCAGATCAGTAATCTAAAGGATTGCTTAGCATTGAAAAAATAAATGTTTTTTTTCTTCTCCACTGAATTACACTGAGGAGGGTATGTAAAATTCAAGAACACTTTGTACCCTAAAAAATATTTCTGAGAGATTTAGCTACTGAATTTTTCACATTTTTTAAACCAGGAGCATTTAGGGTTTTGTTCTGCGCTTTAACCCTAGATCCTGAGCCTAGTTCTGAGGATCCTTTCATTAGGTATTTCATTTTTGCCGTGTATAACGTGGGGAACTTGGCTGTCTGGCTGAGGCATTCACAAACACAAGTGCCTTCAGATGACCTGTTTTTCAAGATCTGACACTGAAATGCAAAGTACTTCTGAAGAAGTAATTTTCTGACATTAGCTGCTGTTCATCCAGAGGGACTTTGAAAGATGTGTCATATTCAGTTATGGGAGGGGACAGTGGTGAACAGCTGAGCTGGTCCCTTTGGGCTTCCTTCCTGCTGTGAGGAGGGAGACCAGCACTTTGGGGGCATAGGTTGTCTTACCCAGCAGTAGCCATCTGAACTAGTCAGATGACTTGTCTCCAAAACTACTGATTTCTTCATAGAAGAAATCAAGGTGAGTAGCAGAAAGTTATGGATCAACTTTCTTCTCTATTTGACAGAAAAATGAGAATTTATAGATCATATGAAGAATGAGGAATGCAAGTGCTGCAAGGATATACACTATTGCAATATGGCATCAGCTATATTATTACTTGTTAGACTTGCTGGGTAGGCAATTTTGTGGAATCTTCAGCAAGACAAGCTTCCCTGTGCCATCACCCAGCCTCCAGCACCCGCCAGAGAATAACAGGGAACCTCATCAGGTCTTGTATCTTCTGGATGCCTCAATCATCTTGGATGTCATTTGACATGACTGTGTAGTTGATAGAGCTGGTGACAGGTTAGGAATTAGTGTCCAAATGTGGACGTGTTCTATGCCCTGGGCTCCTCAGACCTTCAACATCTTCGAGGAGACAAAACCCATCACTCTCCTGCAGGCATGTCTACATTGTCTTTGTCTGGAGCCAAGTCCCATCCTGGCTTTTCTCCTTTAGAGACTCGTGGTATTGTCTGGTAGTGAAGCATATTGTCTGATAACAAAGGGTATTGTCTGGTAACACAACACTTCATAGTTCAGCCTTGGGAATAGCTAAAGAGGAGTTACAGTTTCCTTTAAGCATAGTTTAAAAATTGCAGGAAGCAACAGTTCTTTAATAAGTGAACTTATTTAAGTGAAATTCTATTTAATGTCACTTTGCTGGCACAGGGTAAGAAAAAGGAGGAAAGGTTACTGTTAACGCCATTTGATTTTATGCTGGCTGTGGAATTTGTGCTATTGCAAACCCTCTGAAGTGCTTTCTCAAAAGCTGGTGTAGAAGAGTCTCGCCAGAACAAGTGGCTTTTCATGTCTTGTTTTATTGACTCACATTTGATGGTTTCCCATGTGTATTTAAAAGCTGAATTCCAGTCTCTAGTGAATGACTCGAAAAGCATGTAATTTTGAGCTGAATTCATTTGCAATTTCCAACAGAAGCATCTGCTGACCAATTACGAGAGGGTCCAGGTTCTTGAGTCCTATCTATTATAATCTTGTGGTATGCTTTATTTAAGCCTTCTCTGCTTATCCTTGATATTTCTTTATAAAGTAATGAAATGAAATATAAATTGCTTCAAAAAACAATGCCAGTTATTTAAAAAATCCCACTCATATATGAAAACTTGTTAAAGACTCTGTCAAGTTGTGCTCACTTTCATGAATCACAGACTAACACAAATAACAAAAGATCCTCCTTAGTCTTTATTTTCATTGTCTTTTTCAATTAAAAAAAAATCTCATTTTACTAATAAATGAAATATACAGTATTCCCTCTAGTTTATTTGTCACAAAATATCTTGAAGGCAAGTAGCACCAGTGAAAAACCATGAACACCAGAACTGATAAAAATGGGATAGAGTGAAGTGGGTATTTCCAGGGGAAATAACTGTAGGTGTAGTTTTGCAAGTTACACAAGCCACATGAACAAAATACCTCGTTTCAGAAAAATTTAGTGATACTAAACACGGAGAAACTTGCACTTTAACATTAAATCTTCATCCATTTTGTTTGCAGTTTGTTTCTTGAGGTATTGTTTTCTTAGTCCTACAGTTTTCAGAATATGGAAGTGAGAAACCATCAATCTAATTGGAGCAGCCACAGCATTTAAGGAAACAAAACCTGATAGGTATAAGTAGTTTAAACTGATAGCTATAAGTAGTTTAAAAATAATTCTAATCAAAGGAAAAAAGCTTAGAGTCTTCATAAGCAGATTTTGTATTTTTTGTGCCCTGAGGACAAATAATAAATCTGGAGTGTTTCAGGAAGCCAATGTAATGAAATTAACTTTTTAAATAACTGGGGGTTTTTGGAGGAACATACATAATCTTACTACAGCTAGACTGCTATTAAAGCACTGCTTCACCATTTGATATGCAACAAGAAAGGTACTTACAGCATCATTTATTTAATCGAGTCACACAACATTAAGTTGAACTACTGTTAGTAAATACAAACCTGTCTTTTTGTGGTTGAAGCAGTGCTTCTTACATGAAGTACAAGAGAAATGGTGAATATTTGTTTGATATCCAGATAATTATTATTTCTGGCAGACTGATCTAAATGCTATCTATTTGTGTATGAACCTTGGTATGAAAATCCTTTTAACTATGTCATTTTCAGTGTAATTTCAGCTTTGTTTTGAAAAAAAAAATGAATGATTAGTGCAGATTTCTAAAAAGAATATTTTGCAGGGACCCTACAAACCATGCTGCCTCTAAGAAGATGTAATTTTCTTTCAGAAAAGGAGAGTTAGTAAGGTATTACCTTCAGAGCTCTATCACTATATAAGCTTAATGCTTGTTTCAGCAGTCCCTGCAGGTTGGGGATGATTGGCCCATTTTGACATTTGACTCCTGAGGTGTTGGTGAGCTCTCCCCAGGAGGAGACCTTTCAGTTTGGCTCTGATCCCCAATGCTGTGGGAGACATGACCATGATGGCATAGCTTGAATGTCTGTGGATTTTAAAGCTGGTTATAGTTGTTTATCTCCCAAACTCATATTGCAAAACTGCTTCAGTGCTTCATTTGCCTAGTGATTAAAAAGGATCTAAACTACAGTAAATTTATTCAAGTCCAGTTTCCACCCTTTGTTCTTATACTATGATTGTCCTTTGGCTTAAACAGCTCCTTTACAACCCTGTGACATTTAGTGATAGTAGTCATCCTCTCTCTAAACAAGACAAGCTTTTTCTGTCTCCTTTTATGACATATTTTACATTCTTATCATCATCCTAGTAGTCCTCCTCTGCAGCTGTTACAGCCTGAGTTAATCTTTTTTGAACACAAGCATTCATAATTGCACACAATAATTGATGTCTTTGCAATGCTTTACGAGTACTGTACTAATACTCCCCCCATTGTTACTAGAAATAATTGAGCTGATACATTCTAGGGCAGCGTTTGCCTTTTTTCACATAGGTAGCTAATTGTCAGACTATGATTCAGTAATTTGTATTGAGCTTCCTCCACCGTCATTTCTAGCTTTTAGCTAGAAGTATTCCTGTTATTAACTAAAGTGTGTTACCGTACACTCTCTACAAGAGGCAAAGAACCTACTTTGTATACTTTTTTCCCTGGTTTTTAATCATACTCTGTCTCAAAAAGATGCCTAATTTCTAATTTTAATATGTCACATTTGAGCTTCCAGGACGTGGTTCTTGTGTCTTTTATGGACTGTCTGAAAGTCCTTTATTAGGAGATATTTTCTTTGTGTTAGGAGACTTACCTACTGAAATAAATCACTTCTCAACTTCAAGAAATAAATTATAACTTATAGAGATTGAACATTTATTTATTTTATTTTTTTTTTAGTGTTAGGAATCTTTTTTATATCTAAGCAGGTATAAGGCAGATCAGCTTTCCTCCAGATTGTATCAATTTTCAGGTTCCATCTAAAAATGTGAACTCCAGCAATATGTATTCTTGTAGCCTCAGTTCATAGAATCATAGAATGGTTTGAAAGAGACTCATAGACTCATAGAATGATTTGCATTGAAAGGGACCTTAGTCTATTTCCAAGTCCCCTGCGATGGGTAGGAATGCCTTCCATGAGACCAGGTTGCTCAAAGCCCTATACAACCTGGTCTTTCAAGCTTTGAGCTTCATAACTTGCAAGGATAGGGTATCCGCAGCTTCTCTGGGCAACCTATTCCAGTTCCTCACCACCCTCACAGTAAAGAACTTCTTCCCAATAGCTAATCTAAATCTACTCTCCAGATTTTTTTGTAGGCCCCTTTTTTGCTACTGGAAGGCTTCTCTAAAGTTTTCACACAGCCTTCTTTTCTTCCGGCTGAACAATCCCAACTCTCCCAGTCTTTCTTCAGAGGAGAAGTGCTCCAATCCTCTGATCAGCTTTGTGTCCCTTCTCTGGACTCTCTCCATCCTCCACATCCTTCTTATGTTGGGGACCCCAGAGCTGAACATAGCAGTGCAGGTGGGTCTCACAAGAACTGAATAGAGGGGTAGAATCTCTCAATGTGCCAGTCAGTGTTCTTTTCATGCAGTTCAGCATAAGGTTGGCTTTCTGGGCTCTGAGCGCACACTGCTGTGTCATGTTGAGCTGATCATCAACCAGCATCCCCAAGTCCTTCTTTTCAGGGCTGCTCTCAATCCAGTCTCTGCCCAGCCTGTATTTGTGTTTGGGATTGCCCTGACCTCCTTGCACTTGGCCTTGTTGAACTTGATGAGGTCTGCACTGGCTGTGTTGGCTGTCACCAATCACTTCCTTATATTCCATGTTTCAGCACAGTTGCAGGAGGATCTGCTCAATGACCTTGCCAGGCACTGTGGTGTGACTGACGGTCCTGTAGTTCCCTGGGTCTTCCTTTTTTCCTTTTTTAAAACTGGGGGCTTATGTTCCCCCTTTTCTGGTCAGTGTGACTTTTGTGCACCTTCCTGTGAGCCCCAGTATTATGTCACCTGTCCCTGCCTTGCCTTTAATCCTGACCCATAAGCTCTCACTCGACTTCTCGTACATCCCCAGGCAGAGTTCCTGCATTTCAGCTGGTTGGCAAATGCGTGCCTCCGTATCTCACAGTTGACTGCTACTATTGCCCATCACCTCTTCTTGGTTGCACTAGTTGTTATATGGGGAGCAGATTGGGCTGCCTTGGCTCCAGTGTTTCTCCTGATGTCTTTCTTCTTAGGTCTGCAGAGTGGTGACATGGTTCTTTAAGGGCACATAGGCTTTAGGGGGAAGCCTCTTCCTCCTCCAGGTCCTTACCATTGAAAGCTTCATTGTTCCTGCATGTTTGTGGGGGTTCTGTTTCGTTTTGTGCTGGTTTTAAGGCAGACTCTGTTTACCAGATTCCATATGACTAATCTGACTCAGGATTTGTTTCGACTTGGCCAGTGTTCTCATCATTCAGAAAGGGTTTCAGTTGGTGATTTTAGATCTGCTTCCCAATTACTGATTAAAATGCTAACAGCAATGTTTATGGAAGTGCTCTTTAATGGTGATTTATAAGGGACATCTGGCCTTAGCAATTCAAGCTCTTAATGTGCCATAAGTGTATGATTTGTTATTGTTTGGGACTATTTTTGAATAAATGAATACTCCATTGTTATGTGTGTCAGTAATGGCTAAAAACCCTGAAACCGTGTGAACCAGAGATGACAAATTTAAAAGTTTCAGAATATTCTGGATACAGAAATATTATTCCAATGAAAACAGATTCCATCATTTTCCTGGTCTTCTAATTAACAATGGAAAAGAGCAGTTATTATGTGAAATTCAGGCAGTTCAAGAAGAATTCACTTGATTAATACATGCAGAATAATACAAGTTAGTCAAATACTGTTTTCCTCTGAGATCCCATTAAAAATTTGATCAAAGTTTAATTGCAGCATAGGCCAGTTATGTTTAGATGACACTGAGAACATCAAGGCCCTTCAAATAATGGGAATGAAACAAAGGGAATCAACAATTGTGAACCAAACTGGAAGTCAGCAGACTTCATTTTCATCCAAATGGCTGCACAATGTAGGGAAGAGTGCTCTTTTGATGATGGCACATTGCAGTGAAAGGACATTTTTCCTTCTTTGTGGATCATTTTAGTTCCAGAAGTTGCTTGAGGACTTGACAAGTATGTTCTCTTGGAAGCAAGTATGAGCTCTTGGATTTTGTGAGCACAGCGTTCTGAGATCAGTGACAGAGAAGCACCTGTCCAATATATACTGGATTTCATGAGTCCTGGTGGTTTGCTTTGGAATTAGCTGTTTGATATTTCTTGTGTCTATTTCTTATCAAGAAGATACATGAAGATAGCTCTGTTCTGTGGCTCTCTAGTGAGGATTGTCATTTGAGAGCTACTTGAGGAAATGAGTTGAAAGGATGAGCAGTAGAGCAAATTTGAACAGGGATATTTGAGGTATACGGAGCATGGAAGTAGGTAGGAAGAAGTAGAAGAGAGTATGAATAATGGAGTGGAGAAGAGGTTGAGCAGAAGTAAGTTTGCTGAAGCAATGGGAGTGAAGAAGTAGGCATGAGGACAAAGGAACTGAGAGAGATGCAGCTGTTCAAAGGAAAGAGTATCTGCTTCTTCCTTGTGAAAAATCAATCCAAGGTGTCAGGTGTTAGGTTTGTGGAAGTTAGAACTAATGGTTTGTACAAAATGCATGAAAGTTTATGGGTGACTCAGACTTCAATTCACAGTTAACCTTCCTGGAATGTGCGGCAGCACGTAGCATAACTGCATTTTTTCATGTGATGTAACACAATCCGTTGTTGCTCCTTCAGGAAGGAGTGAAGAACGGGATGGTCATTCTTTGAGTAGTTACAAGGAAGAACTACATAACCACACCATAGTTCAGTAAAGCTCTGTGGGAAAAAGCGAGTCTCAGAGCAGAAGCACTGCTATTCCTGCTTAGATCACCAGACCAAAGAAAGGCTTTTCTTCAGGAAATCTCATCTGGACAGAAGTCTCAGAAACTCTAAAACAAAATTTGCTGTTATATACTGGATTGTAAGATGTATTTCATGCACAAAAAAAATTGTTCTGATGTAACAACTGGGGCTCTGGGAAGGAAGCTGTGATCAAGCTGTTACGTCCTCTAGCAGAGATCCAATTCTAACAGGATAAAGATATCTTATTCTGTACTAGCTTATTAATTTTCCCTCTAAGAAGACCTATACTGATAAGTATATTATATAGTTATATATACAACTATACTTGTAAAGATGTAGTCATTTAATTATGATGTAGTCATTTAATTATTACTTTAATGTCCAGGTTGTCTGAGGCATTTCAGGCTCAGCCTTAAATATAGCCATTCATTCACTTTTATGAATAATAATACATCACATTAAAATGTTCAACAGCAAAAATTTGTTTCTTTCATAGGGCAGGTATCTTGAGGATTAGTTTCAACTTTTCTATATTAACGTAGCATCTTTTGTTACCTTCATAATTTCAAAGCACCCCAGAGAGAGCACCAAAACCAGCCTGCCTCACCCACCACTGCTCAGAGATTTATCATGACCTCTCTTCACTTCAGCTTTTTTTTTTTGAATTTTTTAATGTTCTTCTTAAAACAATCATTGAGTAACTCTTACTTTTTTCCTACCCCAGAAGTAAATTAAATTTACTAAGGTAGACATCCCTAATGGTATAATTCTCATAAAACAATCCACCCACTTTACACGTCTCTGAAAACTGCCATTTGCACTGAGTGAGTGAAAGGTCTAAAAATCTCTGAATGCCACATCTGCAGTGAATACTGGGAATTTCTTTTGTCAATGCAAAAATAAAGGTGCCTGCTAGCAAGAGAAACGTGAATTTCCATTATTTTCTTGGAAGTAATTGTATTGTAGGGTGAGCTGAAGGGAATCACAATCTTTTTGTTGCATATATTAATTTCTAGATACGTTTATGTGTTTATAATGTGCTCCATAATTGTTATTATCAAGCAATTCTTGAAATTTTTGTGCAACTGAATAGAGCACAATTTATAGGTAACCTTCTCTGGAGCCCATCACAGGCACCTATCTCTCCATGCTGTTTATAAAAGGAGCGTAATCGTTTACAGTGTGAGGACTGGCTCATTAGGCATCTGATGTATAGGTTCAAGTGGTCTGGACCGTACCCTTGGGAGTTACCAGGAGCAAATGGCTCAAGTGTTTACTTAATTTTTTACGAAAGTTTTAGAACTTTATATATATTCTTATCAGTAGCTGACTTAAGCAGCTGAAAGCTAGTTTGGAGATGCCCACATGAGTCTAATTATTCAGAGAAGTGACTTCAGCGTAGCCAATTATATAGTAAGATAGTTAGTTCAAGTGGTTTAAGTTGTCGATGGGGGTTGAACAGATCAGGGCTTAGGTCACACAGCGTAAGGGTCCATGTATTTGTCTGTGATAAAATGCTTTATTTCCTTTATTTTCTATTTAAAAATGATCTCTTGAATGTATCATTAAAGAAGGAACAAGTTAAAAAGAAGTATTCAAAAGCTGAAAGATAATGCTGCATGGGTTTGGTCTTTCCATTGTTATTTTTTCTCTATGGTTTTCAAAATATGGCTATTTTAAGCCTAGATGTAATTTCCAAAGAGCTATCTATACTCCATACTTCACTGCATAGGACTGTGTAAGTAATAATAACCTGCATGTCACTAAAAAAAACAAATCCATATACATCTATATGAAGAGTACCACCAGCCCTAGAGTTTTAGACGTATTGCCAGGACAAACTGCATGCTAAATAGATGGGAAATGGAATATGGAAATTATTTCTAAGTGAAATTTGGTGATTCCTTGAGATAAACTGCAAAATAAAGACCAGGCAGTATTATAAGCATTGAGAATGTCGTAATTCCTTACAGCCACTATTAGTGACTACAAATGTTCTACCACAAATACTTTCAGGAGAAGCAGGACACAGGGGCATTCTCCATTCCTCCATGTCTTCACTCACTTTTAGGCACAGAGCTGCTTCCCCAGGAGGCCACTGTGGTGCTCTATTCAGCCTCACTCCAGAATGGCTCTGTCTCCTTTTGAATTAACTTGTGTGGAAGGTCAGCTTCAATCCACCTGAGAAGCAGTTTATTCAATACAGCCTCCTTCCTCAGTGATGATTTGGACATTGTGCTAAATAATACTGTTAGCCAGCTTTAGACTCCCCCATTTTTTTCCAGATCAAGCTGTCTGGAATACTTGGCCCGTATTTGTAATGAGTTGGAAACTCCCTAATCTACTTGGATTTTGCAAGCATATTCTTTATCAGAAATATCCTCTTGTATACTAGTTTTTCTGTCAACGGGGGAACAAGATTCAGAAGCACTAACCCCATTCATAAATTAATAGATACCTTCCAAGAAAAGCATCAGTATCAGTGTAGAGAACATGAACATAGCATAGAGAACACAAACATGTGAGGAAGGGCTGGTATTTATAAGAGCTGATGTTATAGTGTGAGACAGCAAAGTTACAACTGCAAAGTATCTGGAAGTCCTAGCGGGAAAAAATCTCAATTAACATACATGGCAGAGATGAGATGAATGCAAATTAGAAAACCTGCTCATTTTCTGAGGGGTTAATCTGCCTTAATCAAGAAAACATTTCCTATTGATTTCATCAGATTGCAAAACAATAATGAAGGGGAGAACTTCACTGTAGGAATGCAGCTCTTTGAGATATTTTTCTTGTTAAAGGCAGATTAGCAGGTCAAAAAGCAAAGCCTTGTTTTGATCTTCATATTTTTATCCTTCTTTTTATATGTTAATGGGACTGCTGCTCCCTAGAGTAAGTCCCTTGGGTGTTACATTGACTTACTGTATTCTTTAAACCCTTCTTAAAACTACAGCAAAATCTTGGAACATTTATTGTACTACAGTTATAATGGAGGTTGTTTGCTCAGAGAAGCAGGCTTTCAATTGAATGTTCATTCAAGGAACTGAATTAAGCAAGTTTAAAGATTAAATTCAATCATCTAGTTCAAAGACCCGCAGCAGGAGCACACAGGGTACTCTGCTTCCACTCACCCCTCGCTTGTCACAACTTGGAGCCCAAATATTTTTCCCACTTCTGCCCCAGATACTGAAATGCAACTCAGACCTCTTAGAGGTGATCATTTGATGGGTTTTGTACTCATATTGCTGTAGCTCTGGATAAAGGTTTCTTCTTTCCAGCAAAACTGTGGGTCAGCTTGGAGGTCATGTACTGGAGGACCCTGGCACACTATTTCTGAGCAGGCTTAGTTTTCGCACACATTGTGGCATTAGCTGCTATCACACGAACATTGATAAGGCTTCAGATGTGAATGTTTTTTATATTTTAATTTTTATCCCCATAAATGCATAGGATGTGAACCAGGGAGAGGGCTGCAGCTTGCCCAGGTCCATGGAGTGTCATGCACTGGTCCTGGGGATACAGCTCAGCTCTGCTTCTGCGCTGACCCAACAGGAGCTTCACTACAGCAGTCCCAGGACAATATTTTTAGATCCCATGAAGATTAGGCTTTAATGTTCAGTCATAAGGTGTTCTTTTGAGGACAGAGTCTTCAGTAACACCAGTCTTTTCCCCAAAAATTACTGTTTATATTGACTGATAGTTTACAAGAGGGCTGCTGTTCTTGTTATCTCACTTTTATTTGCCTTTCTTGTATCTGATCTGGAAGTGCTCTTGCATATTTGGGATTGGTAATGTTTTGTCTAGAAGTAGTAAGTTTCAGCTAAAGGAATGAAATGAAAAATTACTTTGTTCTCTGCTTGTGACTCTCAGCTGACAGTATGTGTTGTCAGATAGAAATTAAATTGCGGTGTTACAATTTTCTGTCTGTGGTATGTATGTCTTAATATATACCATATGGCTGGGGGGCAATGCACCAGATTTTTTCTCATGAGTGATTTTTTTCTTGCTAGATTTAAAAGTAGTAATATGGAAATGAATGAGCAAAATAATTTGCTCTCCCTCTGGGCTTGTTGGCTGTGATTATTCTTGCTTTTTTTAGTGTGTAAAGTTTTGTATTTAGCTTTTGTTTCCTGAAAGTTTTGCTGCCGTTCATGTTGATTAGCTTGTAACGCGTTTTCTGAGGAGTTTTCCTTTTCATGGATACCGTTCTGCTTTTAGTGGCAGAAATTCAGACTGCTGGGCATGCTGCTCTTTGCTTTAGTAGCTGCTTAATGGAACACTCTCAACATTATAATCCATTGCTGATCAGTGGGGGAGATGCCGTATGAAGTTGCCAAGAGTGGGACTACTGAATTATTTAAGATAGAACAGGAGGCAAAGTAAACAATTGCCCATTTCACAAGGAAAAGGGAGTGACTGGCAGACTTTGCAGTGATCAAGTTCCAGTTTTGTGTTGTTAAAGTCTAAAAAAAAACCAAAAACAATTACAGCAACTCTTACGGTGTTTGTAGCAAAGGAATATTTTTTTTGCCAAAAATACCACAGAAGTCTGCAAATTGCACCAGATACTTTTTATTCGGTGATGAAAGATAGTGTGAGACGTGTGTAGCAGGGAAACACTTCTGTTTTCAAACTCCAGCTTTATGAGTACCTGAACATCAAAACTTCCACCCCTGTTCCTCCTGTGGGCATTCCTGGTGTTGTTGCCACAACTTGCTTTTCCCTCGCAGATATGCAGCTCCTGCATGCAATCTTTCCTGAGCAGATAGGAAAGGCTGTTATGATAAAACCCCTGTCCCCAAAAATCTCCCAGAGGCTCTGGTACTGGCCAATGGCACAGGTCACTTCAGCCTTACACAGCTCAGCTGAATGTGGGCATTGCTGAGGCTGCTGCAGACCAAGCCTTAGGGAGGGGATCAGGAGACCTGGAGCATCATTGGGCTACTGCTTTGGATAGAAGCTGTCTCCTGCTGCCAGTTTTGTAGAGATTCTGCAGCTGACACTGGTAAGGGACACACTGGGACACCTGTTCATAATGCATGGTTTTAAGTTGACTTTCAGATCATCTGAGATAAGGAATTGGGGAATAGAACAGAATAACTTACATAACATTACTGCAAAACAGAAAGAGATGTGTATAAGTCGTAAATACTCTGTCTGGAATAAGATTTCCGTGGTAGTCCCTCTGGTTTCATTATATTCTTATTGATTGGTTCAAATGAGTTAATTGGTTTGGAGGAAACTATCTATTTTAGAACATCAGGGTTCACCAATAATGTTGATAACAGAGATATAAAGTGTAATTAGGGATGGTGCAAGTGCAAAGAAGATATCAGACAGTGAGTGTGTCCTTCAGTGACTAAGGCAGTGACAGCGATGCAGGCAAATGCAAAATATGTCTGCAGGCAAAGGATCAAAATAGAGGAAATGCATTACAAGGCAGACTGCTGCCAGAAACCATTAAGTTCATTTAAAATAAATTAAAGAGAGATTTAGGGTTTTGTAGGTAAACCATGAAGCCATTATCCCAATTAGTCATACTAGGCTATTGAGGAGCGAACAGGATACCAGGATGTGTCACCAGTGCCAGTATAGCCAGAAAAGGATGCTGTCAGAATGCAAACCATACAGCCCAGCACAGCCTGGGGTGAAGATTAGTTCATTAAAGAAATTCTTTGGAAGCTGCTGCCTTGGAAAGGACACTGTGTAGCTGCAATCAGGACATATGTGTGTTATAGATAAGTGTGGGCAGTTGTATTCTTATTGGGCTGTCTAGTTGTTTTCTAGTTCTTGCTCAGAGTTGCTTCACTTGATATTACTTGCCCTGGTAAGAAGAGAGGTTTGGTTGGTTCATGGCTTTCTTCAAGTGAGCAGGTCAGTATGGTTTTGTCAGTTAAGACTGCTGGTTTGCATCTTCACCTTTTCACCTCTACCAAATCAAGTTTGGGGCAATTCCAGGGACACCAGTGCCTTGTCACTGCTGTAAAGAGAAGGATTTGGTTAATGCTGGCCTTCAAAATGAGTCTGGTGAGAGCAGATGTCTGGCATGATAACAGAGTGGTCCTTTATTACATTTGTCACTGGGACAAAACCAATCAAGTGGTGTGTCTGATGTTTTGCTCCTGGGCCCCATATTAAGGTTTACAAAGCGTAAAAATTCAGACCAATATGGTATTTTTGGGAAGTTGTACAAGAGTTGCTCATATGGATGAGACACCAACCAAATGCAGTAACAGGGTAAAAAAAAGGAAGTGGATGCAAACCAGAGACAGCTGCTTTTCTGCAAAAGAGTAAACTGGAATACATTGCTAAAATAGAGCTATGAATATCTGGTACACAATAAAGGTATTGGCCTAATAGGTTTCTATAAAGAAAAAGAGAAAGGTTGCTATTATAAAACATGCTGGGGCTGTTAGGAAAATATTTAAAATAGATTTTGGCTCAAGCCTTTGAAAGAGATGTTTTTCTTCTTCTATATTTCAGCAACACAGCAGCTTATTAGCATTTTCTATTTATATGACTGCTGGTCCCTGTTTACTGTTACTAAATCTACTTGTCTTGGAACACTTAATACCATGTTGCTCTCTATGGAGCACTTAGACTTCAGCTGTAAATTGTCCTCTCATCCACTCTGACAATGGCCACACTAAAACCACCAGCGCACTGCAGGCCAGGGTCTCACCATTCCCATCCCCCTGACTCACGCAGCTATATGGCACATTACACAAGGGGCTCATTCAGTGTCTTGGGGAATTATGCAAATGAAAGGGGATATTCTCCTCCCCGTGCACCGCAATTTCCATATGTGTAGCTCCTGTTAGGTGTAATGAGGCTGGGACTCATAAATCCCTGAGATGAAATTATACCCCTAAGTGGTTTCTAACAAAAAGCTGCTCCAAAGTTTTGATCAACAATCCTTTAAAAGTAGAACATTATAAGAAAGATTAAGCAAAAAAATCTTCTTTCAGAGCAAATTTTCATAAATCTGAGCATTTCTTTCCTGCAAACCACTGTTACTAGTGAAGTGCTTGCTTCAGTAAGTGTTAAAAAAATGTGAACATAAACCACTGCTCTTTTTATCACCAAAATGCCCTAATCTGATCTGCTGAATACCTGGATCCCAAATTGTGAATGTAATTCAAATGTGAATTTGGAATAATTTGTGGGTTTCAGAACTACAAAGAAAACACATTTAAATTTTATATACATAGTAAAAGGTTACAAACCTCATACTTCTTGTCCCAGATTTGAGTCACTTCAGCGCAGCAGTTTTCCCCCAGGAATCAGATTGTGGTATTCAGGATCTATTTATCTCCTGACCACAAAAAGAGCTATGGATTTTTACTGAGAGTTTATTAAGTTGTTATACACTTATCCGTTCCTTTTCTACTATTCGTATTAGCCTGTGGGTTTTATATTCCCTAACACTGCATATGCTGAGTTGATATATTATTTAATAATGAAGCAGTAATAATAATAGTGAAACAAACACATGACTTCAAGAAAGATAAAGGTGATATATTGCTGGGTGGTAGAATGTATCTGACAGTTGCTGGGCTTTTCTTTCCTCATACTATTTAATTATTTATCAAACCGTCCTGACCCTTAATTGATCACAAAGGCCGCCAAGTGCTTTAGCAGTATGTTACATTCTATCAAAAGAGATGCGTTTTTCCTGTGAAGCCGAATGCATTCATCCCCCAAAAATCAATCAGCAACAGCATATTTTAGCTAGGTGGATGCAGTTCACTTAGGGCCAGGTTCTGCACCTTTACTCAGTTTGAAAGGAACTTGCAGGGTAGTTCAGCTGCTTTCAGGTTGCTACTCTGAGTAGAAAATGTGTAAGCTCATAACTATACATTCGTGTTTGTGTTTTATAAATTATAGTTACCATCTCTAGATATTTCTTTACTCCTAACAGTCCTTTTTAACACAGACTACTGATGTTTTTCTTAAACATATTTGTTTGGGGTTTTTTGTTGTTTATTTGTTTGTTTTTAACACAAAGAAATTTGATTTCCTTCCTACCACTGGTTTTCTAAAGAATTTTAATACTTAAGTTTCAGAGTCCTGAAAAGGGTTGAATGCATTTTAGAACGTTGCTTCAATATTCTTCCAGTAACTAAAAAAAACTGTAGCTCAGACTGCCTTTTCCTCAATTCTCCAGGATACAGGGCAGGACCTTAAAAAGGCAAGGAGGATTGGCCAGGTTAATAAAGAGTTAGAAGGATGGTGCTATAGTCAGGGGTTTGGGTTCCTTGAACATGGGACTCCATTTAGTAGGCCAGGTCTACTGGGGGCTGGTGGAACTGCTCTGACAAAGAAAGGGAAGAGTGGATTTGGTAGGAGGCTTGCCAGACTGGTCAAGGATGCTTTAAACTAAATGTGTTGGGAGAAGGGGGGAATTGTTCCATCCCAACACACCCAGTCACTTGCCAGCACCTACTTTTAGCATTCGGAGCAATGTAGAGATATTCCAGCTACTCCAGCCAGTGAGCCGGCTTCAACTGGAGCTCAGCTCAGATGCCTCTATACAAATGCCCACAGCGTGGGGAACAAATGAGAAATTAGAAATGTGTGCATGTTTATGGGGGTATGATATCATAGGTATCACAGAAACATGGTGGGATGGCTCCTATGACTGGTGTGTTGGAATGGAATGTTACAGGCTCTTTAGGAAAGACAAGCCCAGTAGGCGGGGAGGGGGAGTTGCTATTTATGTTAGGGATAGGCTGGAGATATGGAACTCTGTCTAGGGACAGGTGAGCAGTCGACAGAGACTTTGTGGGTCAGGTTAAAACGGAGAACAGCAATGGGAGACATTATTGTGGGGATCTGTTACAGACCGCATGATCAAGAGGGCTCTCTGGATGAAGCACTCTATAGATAGATAGGAATAGCCTCACGCTCACAGGCCCTTGTTCTCATGGGGAACTTCAACCACCCTGATATCTGTTGGAGGGATGGTATGGCCCGGCACAAGCAATCCAGGAGGTTCCTCGATTGGGTGGAAGACAACTTCCTTCTGCAAGTAATAGAGGAGCCGACAAGGAGAGGTGCCATGCTTGACCTCGTGCTCACCAA
>JANRGW010003369.1:22483-45479 GCA_024733675.1 Psilopsiagon aymara
AAGTTGTGAATGCTCCATCCCTGGTGGTGTTCAAGGCCAGGTTGGACATAGCCTTGGGTGATATGGTTTAGTGTGAGCTGCCCGTGCCCGTGGCAGGAGGGTTGGAACTAGATGATCTTCAGGTCCTTTCCAACCCCCACTATTCTATGATTCTATGTTATTTCACTCTTTATCGCATTCAGACAAAACATGTATTTCATTTTGTAGTGGTTTAACCCCAGCCGGCAACTTAGTCCCATACAGCCAATAGCTCACCTGCCCTCCATTGTGGTAGGGAAGAGAATGGGTTGATATGTAGGTGGTTTAACAGGTAAAGCAAAAGCTGCACACAAACGAAGCAAAGAAAGGAATTCATTCACCACTTTCCTTCAGCAGGGAGGTGTTCAGCCGGGTTCAAAAAGGTGCTTTAAACATCCAAAGACCACTTGAACCAGCATCTTAACATCTTGCTCATCTTCCTGTATGCCACCTCAAAAAAGAGGCAGAATATTTCCCTGCAGTGATTCTGATTAACACGTAAAGATTGAAGTATTTGCCATCTTGCCATCTGAGTTTACCAGATATTTTTCATGCAGTATTTTTTCTCTGTCCCTGGATTTCTGAATTTCTTGTATTTAATCTGTCTCTTGAAATCTCTTCACATAGAAGTTATTTGATTCAGTGATGATAGATAGTGCTGAATAGGGCTAAGCACATTTAAAAAGGTTTGTACAATAAAAGCAGTTGCTGAGTTAAATCTCAAGAGAGACGGACCATGTCTAGTGTCTCTCCCAGCAGTGTTGTTGGCAGGTGCAAAGCGTGTCTGGGATTTAAATGATTATACCGAGACTGCAAAAGCCTCAGAAATTTTAGGGGATGGAGAATCTAGAAAGTGCAGATGTCTGAAACATGGCAATATGCTGACTGCACACTGTAAAAAACCAAGAGAATAGGAGTTCAGAGAGATGCTCAGGACATCTTTGCATGTAGCATGTTTTACAGCTGTAGATATGTAGCTGTCACAAACCTTTGAACATTTCAGTATTCAGTAAGTCGCATGGAAACACCTGATTATTTGCAGAAGGGTTTGGAGAGTTTTAGAAAAACAAATCTTAACATTTTACCTTAGGATTATTATTTTAGTGAACACTAGACTTGAACATGCATGGTTGTGCTGGTCAACAAACAGGGAACCTTTGTGGAATAATGTTGACTTGAGCCAAGCACCTTAAAGAAGGCACGCTCCGTATTTGAAGCTGTCTGAGGTGCATGTCGGGTACTGTTTTGTTCCGAGAGCTGCTATGTAATCAGGCTTGTCTTATATTAATGTCATATATTTTTTTTTTTTTTCTGCAGCCGAATGCTGATTCATAGTTATCCTTTGATTTATTATGGGGTAAACATCCAGTTTGGGAAGCAGCTTGCCAGGGTAGAGAGGGGAGGGAGGTGAAAGGAGTTGCTTTCCATTGCAGGGGATGGCAAAAAGACTGGAAGCAAGAAGGGAAATTACATTCTTTATCCTTAATTTAGTGAGTTCTTAGTATTGATTACATTGCTCCATTTTTGGCATTTTTTCGATTTCTCTGTTCACCTTTTAAGTAGCAAACTTGGGGTTTAAACATCAAAAAGGTTTTTTTGATATCACTCTCTCGCTCACTGAGATGTCAGTACTCCATTAATGTGAAATGCTCTGAAGGTTCTGAGCTCCAAAATGATGTTGATGAACCCAGTAAAGGTCTAGCAGATGAGGAGAGCTGTAAAAATTATCAAAATAAATTTTTAGTGAAATATAAAGGTAAAATGGTGGTAGAATTGTAAAACTGGACTTTAAATATTTGCTGTGCAATTCATTGGCTTTTTTCTGTAAAAATTTGAATGAGTTTTTTTTGTTGTTTAGAATTTATTCTAGTCACTGCAAAATTGTTCTTTTTTTAAACTGTAAATCAAAGGAAAAAGAAATTCTCCACAGATGTTGTATGTGTTTGATGTATAAGACATATTTTTGCAGTCTACTGCCTGAAACCTAGGGAATTCATTAACTGGCAAGTTGCTGCCAAGGAGGGAAGTGGTCACATTCCCCAAGCTGGTGTGCCTGTTCTCTGGCTGGGGGATGTGGTAAGGCAGTCTTTGTCCTCTCTTACATTTGGCTGGCTCTATAGAAAGGGGCATTTCTTCAAACTGAAGGGTTGTTCCTGTTTTGCCCCTGACAGCATCTGTTATTTAATTAACCTGATAAAGTCTGTGGCTCACTCTGTTTCCCACTGTGCAGCCAGAGATGATGATAGATAAGAGCTCGTGCTTCACATCATTCCCAGAGACTACAGCCCACATCACTGAAGTCACTGGCTTAAGCACAAACTTCAAAGAGAGAGGAACAAGACCCGCAACTTTGGGAAAGAGTCAGACTTGCCACCTTTCACTCTCAGCAAAGTCTAATTGCCTAAATACCACTTACCCAGCCGGTGACCTCTGTGGACATATTATCGGGCTCATCTGTCTCAGCAGGGCACCACTGGATAGACTTCAACAGTGAGACTGGGGCAGTGACTTTGGCTCCAGTCAAGTGGCTTTCTTTGAGCGTGTTAATGCAACCCCTTCCAATTAGCCAAGGAGTGTAAATAATATTGTACTTTAAATGGCAGCACAGTATGGTAAGAGGTGGCCAGACCTCATCTACATCTAGTGTCTCGGAATAAACAAGAGTCAGGAAAGTACCACCTCCCTGGATTTCCCTCTACTGACCTCCAGAAAAGAAGCTCTCCCCTGGGGAAACTGAGCTTTCTTTGTGACCATCCTCACCCAATGGGCTTTAGCATTGCTTTTGGGATTTGAGCTGAAAGGTGTAACTGCAAATGATGGAAAACCTCATACATACACTTCAGTGTGGGACTAACTGAAAAAGCCTGAGCGAGAAGGTTGTGGTCATTTGTAAAAGATAGAGTATCACTGCCATCATCTGCTGCCTCTGGATGTTCCTGGGATTGGTTACTTAAACTCACTGTGGAGTCATTTCTTCCCCCAAAAAATTGAAGGTAGTTTTGAATTTAACAGTCCTCAGGGTAACTAACATATAATGCTGAGCTATAGTCCGTGTTTCTCATCAGTACCTGAACGGGATTTCAGAGGTTGCTTTTGATCTATAACATAGTGAATGGTTTGCTTGTGAGATGGCCCCTGGAACAAGGTGCTGCTGGCATGGCAGTCCCTGGAGAGGCACCAGGTGGAGCAGCACGTTTGCATGAAGAAGGATTTGTCCCTCTTCTTGGTGGAAATCTCACTTGCAGACTCCTTGACCTCTGGATCTGTCAGGGGTTAAGAAATATTCCTGGCTTTGCATTACAGAATTACCATCAAAAATAGTTGTAGAAGAGTCTGAGAGGCAGAGATGGGTTTTATTTCTATGTTGTTGTTTGCAGCAAGTAAATATAAGAAATACCAGTCACTATAAAATTTCTGAGACACAATCATCTAACAGTGACCTTGTTGGACATGGAGGTACCCACTACCATTTGCTTTTCCTCTTGTTCCTATAAACGGTGTTTCAGGACCCGTCAGTATTTTTGAACTGAAGGTTCAATAATGAAGTAACCTGGAACAAGGCATTTCCTTCTGATAAGTGCATCAAAAGAATATTTCAACATTTAATCTTTAATGTGCTAGGATTAAAGGTGTAGTAATCCACTCAAGCTTGCCTTACTTTTAGCTAAAGGATGCTAAGCAAACAACAGTTTGCATTTATTTGTAGAAAACCATGGAAGGGCTCTGAGGGGGAGAAGATTGCTGTCTGATATTGGTGGGTTTTGTTTAAAAATACAGTTCTTTTGTCTAATGATGAACTGCAGTGAATTTCTGAAGGAGGCATAAATAGATGACATTTACATTCATCCATGTATTAGAGGCTGATTCAAAAAATCAAAGGAATGTATACTGGTAAAACTGATGAAGGTTGCTGCTTTTATTTCAGATTAGAAGAGTTCATGATCCAAAGCTCAATTGGTTGTTTTTTTTTCCAAATACCTGTGTCTATCTACCAAAAGAATACACCTTTCTCTAAAAGATTAATTTTAAATATTAAAACATAGCATTTTTTCCTTCAACATTTATTGTCTTTCAGATCTTAAATGGGTGTAAATCAGGTAATAGAATAACATTGATTTACAGCAGCTGCAATCCAGCTCCTCCTTTGAAAATGCAAATAATTCCTCTGGTATTGGTCTCATGAAGAATAACAGTAATAAATACATGGAGCCTTGTAATAAATGCAAAATCAGCCTTGACTCAAGCAAAGACCAGCTCCAGTGTTTTCGCTGGCATACTCTAATTACTCAGTGGCATTTTTTTTGCTCCATGATGTATTTCTCGGTCTGTTAGCACCTTGCAATGAGCCATTAAAATGTGTTACTGTTTATCTCCCCTGTGTCTGTCCTTGTAGGAATTATGTCTGACCACCAGTTTGGAAACCAGTTCATGTGCAGTGTGGTTGCATCACACGTGAGCCATCTCCCGACTACAAACCTCAGTTTTGTTTGGATTGCTCCACCTGCAGGAACGGGCTGTGTCAACTTCATGTACGTATGCACAGAAAGCCTATGAGTAGATAATCACTTTACAGTGAATGAAATGGTGTAACTTGCTTGCATTAGGACCATGGTTTTGTACTGCTGACAAATAGGTCTATACAAATACAAACATTACTATGACTGCTAATTCCCATATATTTGAAATTAAAGAAGTATTTTCCCAAGCATTGAGTGCTTGCCTATCTTGGCAAGTTTCTGGAAGGTTCATCATTGACTTCAGTGGAAACAGAGTTAGGTCAGCACTCAACAGTTTTGGAAATACAATGTGTAATTCCCTGTTTTCATAAGCCATAATGTGCCTCTTCAGAAATGGTGGTGTTTGCACTATGTTAGTGAAGTCCTTGGCCATTCTGCAGTGTGCAGAACATATGTAACAGAGATATGAATTTATTCTTGACTGTAATTTGTTGCATGGACGTACACATACATGTAACAGCAATCTGGGTGCCGACACCAAAGCTGTCTTCCCTTGATATCCATGAAACTGACAGGGCTGAGACATCTAATCTTGCACTAGGGAATACGGCAGCACAGCAGCTCCCAGGGTCCATCAGTGTCAGGGGTTTTACAGACTGCCTGGAATAAGGATGCTCAATGGTGATAGTTGTCTAGGAATGCGGAAAAGATAGTGCAGTTACATCAGTTTGGTGTTTTGTAGATCAGATTCAGACAAGAGTGGGAAGGCTCAGCTCCTCTGAAGTCAGTGTTTACTGCAGCATCACACTGGGCTGAAGGACTTTTGGGTAAACATGATCATCAGCTGAAGGAAATGAAAGGAGGAGGAACATGTTTTACTGCTAATCCTCTTCCAAGCTGCCTACACTTTCTTGCCTCAGCTGTTGTTTCCCTGCCTACTAAATCACAAGTTGCAGTAAATAAAGCTATTTTGTTTTTGTATGGTGTTACTCTGACTCCCTTACCCAGTTCTCTGATTTCCAGACAGTTTGGCTTTACCTTGTTTTTCTGTTTGCTCCTCTGTTCCAGATAGGTAACTTACACAAGATTTTTTGACACTTGAGACTAACTACCAGTCTAGTTTAAATTTAATATACAGTAAAATAATTTGAATTGAAGTTTAGTTTTGTATAAATTAAGAATAATATTTACAAAAGTTACCTGAATTTACAGACTCTAACAGAAATACAATATAGGGAACAGTTTCCTGTGTTGTTTGTTGCCAATACCTCTGTGATTCAGTTCAGCCCATTAGTCTTTGACCTCTCTGGGGATGGGTAATAAGGTTATTAATTAGCACTAGCTTTGGTGTGTGATTTTTTACAGTGTTGATACCTCTCCCTGGACATTTCTTGGGAGGAACTGGACAAGGGTCACCAGGCAAATCTCCCTGAGGCCACTGCACAGCTACTTTTTAACTGCACATGGTTCTGGCATCAACTGAAAGGATAGATATGACAGAGGGAAGCCGTAACCCTATAGATGTCATAGGCAAAATTCCCTTTCACTTCATCCATGTTTTTTGGTGGGCTTTCCTAGAGCTCAGTCCTAAAAAAGACTGAACCCCCTAAGAAACTAGATTTGGGTGGTGATGGTGGCAGCCTGTCCTCCCCAATAGCAAAGTCAGGCAATGGCCATTTTTTTTACACCAATCATGTTCAAACTGTTGCTTATTTTTCTCTTTCTTTCTTTTGACAAAATACCTTATTATCGCTGATGAATAAACATTTAGGAGTATTTTATAAAATACGCTTCTGGGAGAAACACAGAAAGCTGTAGGTATCCGTACGATACATCTCAGTATAATCCTTTAGTATCTGTTCACCATAGACACCTCCAAATAAGCTGAGAAAAACAAAAGCTGAAATGAATCATTAATTGCAAAACAGTTTTCTTAGTAGTAACGTAGGACTCTTTTATACGGGCATTGAGTATCAGGGGCTCCTAAGAGAGTTGCTAGGATCTGCAAATGTTCTTTACCACCAAAAAATAGTAGTCCCTCTTTTACACTAACAAGTCATTTCCCTGATGGTCTGCAAATTAGTGAAACACTATGTTCATAATCCTTCAGCCTAGGTTTCACTGTTTGTAATTTGTGCTCTAAGCTCACACTAACCTAGTTAAAGCTCAGCCTGTCAGGGGGGATAATAGTGGCATGCTGGGTTGTTAAGCCTGTTGTTTTATAGAAGGCTTAACCTACTAGTTTGTAAAAGTGATAAAGCTGACCTAAATTGCAAAAGCATATTGTGTTTTGACCATCAGAATGATTTATTGCAGAAGTTTCAGCTACTGGATAAAATAGAATGACTTCTATCAAATTCACTTTAGACAATAAGTATTTTTTTTTATATAGATATTTTTGCTAGTCATTGAATAGGTGCTTTATTGTGTCCTATTGTATAGGTTGTGTCTATACATATATCCACTATAACCTCTTATTTATAGTGGGCTGGACTTCTGTAATGCTCTCTGCCCTAGTCTGCAGGAAGTGCCTAATGACCCATGTAAGAGAGGTGACCCATCACAACTGATTTTAAAATTCTGTGCATTTAGAAGTCTTTGAAAGTACTAAAAGGCACAACCCTATATTATTTGACATATAATTAGTACAGCTTATGGTGCAACTGGCTAAAAGGGAATGCGAATAGTTGTGATGGTGTCCTCCTATGAAGACAGAAGTAGAAGAGATGTGGTTGCTGAGGCAGAGCACAGGCGTATCACTTCTGAAGCAGGATCAAAGGGTTCCCAGCACAGCTCCTGGAAAAAGCTTGGGAGTGAATACTGAGGCAGACAGCTGAACTATTGAAAGAAACTTGGAAGAAACTTTCAAGAAAGGAGATGTGTTTTTTCACAAAGAGTATGCCTTTTCCCATAATCACCTAATGATAGAACTCCTTTCTGGGAAATCTGAAGTACCCTGTTCCAGAACTGGTCTTTTCATGCCACGTGTTTAAGCCTGTTTCAGGAACTGGCAATAGTGTAAATGTATGAACTTGAAATGCCGTGTTGTACAAACACTATGGAACATAAAGACTGTGATTGAGAGGCTTGGTTACCTATTTAAAGCATTTATACAAAACCTATGACAATAATTATGGAAATCTTGAATAAACATCCAAGTAGATTGCATGGTTTGCTATAGTCGTCCTCTAGCCAGGGTGGGAAAAGGCTATATTGTCTGAAGGAATCACATTCCCCTGGTAAACCTCTTAACTAAACTGTCATTTAAAACACTGTTTAGTGTTTGCTTGGCAGTTAGTTGGGTTTTTTTTCATTCATTTGAAAGAAATATAGGGGATTATCTTCAAGATCAAATACACTATTCTGTTTACTCTATACACAATGATAATACACACAAATATTAAAACTGGGAAAGAAACTGAAAATAGCAATTATCAGAACTAAGGTCCCTTGTATTTATATATAATCACTCAACTCTTCATTATATAGACATATAACTTTCTATCCCTCATTTCTTATAACAAAACAGGATTGTACAATGAAATATATTTGTTTGTCGCATCCTAGTTATTGTTATGAGTAGCAGTCAGTTTGCAGTCAGTTGAAAAGCATGTCATAATGCACAACCTTGACTTTGGGGTCCTGTAAAGCTCCCTACTTCAGTTAAATTCTACCATTTTCTTCCTATTCTTTATTGCAAAATAAGGGTAAAGCAGGATATTTCTGATATTCTATTGGCGCAGAATCTCTTTGAGAGAAGGGTTGTAAAGGCACTTGTTTACAGTCAGGGCAGTTCTGATGTTAGCCCAGTGTTGCAGTCATCTTATTTTTCAGTATTGCTTATAACTTGCCTGATTTTGCCTTGTGGAAAAAAAAAAAAAAAAAATCATCAGTAATTGTTCCTTTTTGCCATGCCAGTTTAGTGGAACTATGAAGAAAAATTACTCCTTTGCTTGGTTTTCCACTTCCCTGGGCAGAGGCATTGTTGCACTGTCAATCAGCATTATGTGTAACATTCTGAAAATCACGAGCCAATATTTGATTCAGATTTTGGCTCTGCTTTCATGTCCCATTTTGATGTGGTGCCCAGATTACCTCCTTCATCTTCTGTGTTTGTTAATTTTCCACTGAAATGCAAACACTGTGCATGGAATCATTGTGGCTCCTCTAAGTATGACCCCAAGCAGCACAGACTCAACTGACTGTGCAGAATTAGATTTAGCTTGTCTATGAGTTTTGTCTGAGCTTTGTCTATTTTGTGTGGCGATAAAGCAAATGGAGATGACCAGTGAGTAATTCTGGGTGTTTTCAGAAACTGTGTTAACAGAAGATTGTAGCACAGAGCATAACATCATGGTGAGTATTCAAAAGTGTTCACCGCAAAGCAAGAAAAACACAAGGGAGGATGGAAGCTGATTGCACCTGATTTTCCACTCCTCTAAGGGATTTTTAGGAGTTTTCAACAGGCGATAGTATATGTAGATATCTCCAGGTAGATATTTATCTGTGAGCTGTGTTCCTGTAACTTTCTTGAGAGTTGCCAGGGATACAATCTGGTTTGATGGATATCTAGGGCCTGACATTCAGTTCTACATCTAGAGAGAGGTACCTGCAGGTCTGGAGGGTTTCTGTATCTCTATTAGTTTCCTTAGGGATATGCCAAATTATTTTAGATGTATTTAGGCATGTGCATCAAGTCCTAGGTCTCACTGGCCAAACTGGATCACTGATTACCTAGCTCTCTTGTAGACCTTTATAAAGGCACCTGTTTTAAGCTTTATTAAATCTGCATCTGAATCCCACCCAGACAGACTCGGATGCCTAAATGTTAAGCACTTTGTGCAAAATCATGCACATTAATTTTTCATTTCCACCACCCTCAACATTCAGTAGATTTGTCTATGTCAAGAATTTGCAATGAGTGGGCTGCTGAACAGCTAAAATATGCTAAAAGATATAAATAAAAAAGGCAACTTTGTGAAGTTCATAAAATCTTGCAGGTTTTTTTCTTTTTTCATCAGAGGTAAAGACTGTTGTCTCATATTCTCTTCAACATCTGATACTCCTACTAAAAGCTTGCTTTAATGAGAGGAATGTTCAGTTTTTAACATTTTTTCCAACCTTGCAGACAACTGACTATTTGCTATTTTAAGCACCTCATGCTGTGTAGGCACAAGAAAAGCAGAACCAACAAAGCCAGAAAGAATGGGTATGTGAACATCCATTAAAAATAAAAGCTTATGAAAATTCAGTTGATAAGTTAGTTGAACTTAATTCAAAAGATGATCAAAAAGCATAAAATGCTACTTTCACCAACATTGTGTAACGCCAGAATAGAAATGCAAGATGATACAATATTAGGATGGTTGCTTTACTTACCAATATATGGTAGCAGAAGGCAGCTCAATATAGCCTTTCGCTACTCTGTTAAGATTTTGGCATGGTTCCATATAGGACTCTGACACCTCCTGCATGAAATAAAATAAAATTCAGTCATTTTCTACTGATACTATCTAAATAATAAAACAATCACGGGAAGAATTACTTCCCTTCTTGCAAACGTTCATTTGGCAGTTCTAGAAGCAAAGATTAGATTTTACCGTCTTTCCTTTCTGAGCAATGTACCCATTATTTTTGTGCTTGAGATCATTAATTCTCAATCCACAGTTCAGTTATCAGTAGTTGTGTTATCAGTAGTTGTGTTTAAAATTCTCTCTTGAACTTTGTTTCTCTTTCTTTGAAGTTTAACCTCAGGGTTATTTTTCAGGACCTATTTTATTTCATCAGCAACATAAATCTTTGTTTCACTCAAAGAAGTGCTTTTTCTTCCCCTTTTCTAAAGATGGCTTAATTGTAAAAGCATGACTAGACTATAAAGATATTACACACACTCCAACAGTTTGCTTCCACTAGGTTTCCCTGTGTAACAGACAATTCAACTAATTACCTCTTGGCTACTAATAATTGGTCAGTAATAAACCTTTCAAAATGACCACATAGAAGAAACGTGCTTAATGAAATGGATTCTTCTGGAAATGGCTGTATTAAATGAAGGGAGCAATAAACATTCTTTATGGGTAAAGTTATAATGCCTAAAAATATGAGTACAGGCAAAAGTAGAGGACAATCATAAGAGGTGCTTCAGGAAGCTAAATTTCAGGACTACAGACAAGCCTGTACAACCAGACACTGTGCGCGCATTGACGGCCTGGAACGTCTCCCTGGTAGACTGAGAGAGTTTGATCATTTCAATGCCATTTCTCAAGTCAATAATACAACAAGTGTCTAGTGCATGAATGAGTTTGAGATAAGTGTATTGTCTGCATATTTCTTTGAGAAGTACTTGACTTCTTGCGATGGACTATCACTAAACTTGGTGAAGAGCTCAGTACTGCAGGATGTTGAGCACTGGCCTGGTTCCAGCAGAGCAATCATGCATGTCCATGCTGTCATCAAAGGCACAGAAAACTTTTTGTATTTTTTAAAATTCATGCCTTCAGAATTACTTGTTTGAAATTTTGCTTTGTTTGTGTACGTAGCTGAGGACACATAAAAACACTCCATCTCTATTCTAATCACAGAAGTTAACTTTTATCGCCTTGTTTGGATGAACTTTTCTAGAGTGATCTTTGCTAGCTATGATAATAGAAGTATAATGTAGACATGCAGTACTGTTCAGCAAGACTTCGTGTATGTGTATAAATGTGAAAACAGGATACAGAGAATGTGAAAATTGAATAAGACAAAACAAAAACTCTCTCCCTTTTTCTGTGCTTATAATGGTCTCCTTGCATCCAGTTCGAGCAAAAGTTTAAAAAGAAAAAAGAAAGAAATGTTATACTTGAAGATATAGAAAACATTAGATCAGCTTTTGCTGCCCACATACTGGGAAAATTTGGAATGACCATGACCTCAAACTTGCTGACAGAGTGAACTCTAAAATGTCTAATTATTGTTTAAACTTAATAATAGGGCGTACTCTTCCCTTCTCAGTTTGAGAAACTAAAGTCTATTATTAATATTTATATAATTCTTATATGTGGATATAGAATTAAATGTAATTCAATCTCTTTATAATTACAAATTATAAAATATTATCATAGTATTCTATACAAAACATTACAGATTAAATATTGAATTGTAATAATTCTTTTATAGCCTCAGTATATACATTATATAAATGTGATCAAAATGCAATTGTGCTAGGAAAACATTTCATAGTATCTTCCTTTGATTTTTTTTTACAGTATTCATAAATGACAGTTCTTTTGATGTCATTCAGAATACAGACATTGCTTGTATGCAGTGGCCTGTGTATGATCATATTGTGGTCTGTATATGATCATGAGCTCTGTCCTTCAAAGCCAAAGACTCATGAGGTCAACATTGCCCCAAAGCTTGCAGAGATTTCTAACAACAGTCATTATGTAGGCAGGTAAAAGAGAAAATAGAGAGAGGTAAATTAAATAGTTAATAATAAATCCCTGACTGTTTTTTCTCACATTCTTAATATTAGAGAGGTTTAAACCAGAATCTTTCAATAACTCTTTCCCTTTTTCTCCACTGTCTTGCTCTATTTGTCCTCTGGAAAAACAGAAGTCATTCCTGAATGACTCCCCAGTTGGAGACTCATTCCTGAATCCAATGCACCATATCTGGTATGCCTCTTTTTCTCTTACGGCCTAGAAGACACCCTTTTTGAAAATCCCCTTGATAAGTGGCATCAGCATCACGAGATGCACATAGCCACCCCCAGGTGAGTGCCCCTTCCTCCTCTACTAGGGAGGCCCTTTCAGGCAGTAGCCCACATGGGATCCATCTGAGGAGAGCCATCAGATTTTAGCAAGTGTCTATTGCTGGCCTGTACAACACTGCACTGAAATCTTCTGTCCAGTGTGGAAGTAAGAAAGACAGTCTGAAAGAGAGATGCACAGCACTGACTTTCAAATTTAATGATTCATCCATTTCCCAAGTCATTACATCTGCCTTAATTGCCCTGGTAAAAGGCTAGGATGGCTGTATTAAAATTTTACACTACTTGCATCTTACTGGGTGTGATTACTCAGACTGTGTCTGTGACATATCAGCAGGCCTGTGAGCATTTTGTGGCAGAGACAGGACTTTTGGTCTAGCCAGCCTTCACACATTGGGGTCTCGGCAGTTCCTGGTGGGCAGCAGCTCAGTCATGGGAGCAGAAGTCTCAGACAGGTATCAGAATGGCATCTGCTCTGATGATGATGATGATGGCAGCATAATGACAGTGTAATGCTGGATGCTGAAATGACATCATTAATGATGGGGTCATCATCATAGCAACTCTCAGTGAGAATTCTGTTCCATTCTGTTGTGATGAAGAAGAGTTATTACCTAGGAGAAGGCTTGGAGCTCCTACCCTAATTGAAATTATCAAGGTAGTCATATGTGGTTTTCTGGCTCTTGTTGCTGATTAATGGCTGTTCCCACAACCTGTATCTTACAGATGAAATACCACTGTGACTTACGAAATAGGGTTTTCCTAACATGGCATGGTTTTCCTTATCGCTCTTGAGTGGCTTGTATCTTTTAGATCTCATTAGAAATCTAACAAATACAACTTTGTCATTCCAGCCTTCTAAATGTCCCTCAACAAAAGCTTTTTAGCCCAAGTAGTTATGTACATTTCCTTGAGATGTTTTCTGTGGAAAAAACCCCATTTTAAAGTCTTAGAGAATAAGCAAATCCCCAGCAATCTCGATGATTTCCCACCCAAGGAGGGAGGAGTTTAAAATAACAATTTGAAGAAATTAATAATGGAAGAAAGTAAATATCTTTTTTTTTTTTTCGTAGTACTGCAATAACTAGTTTGAGATCAGATTTTGCCAACATCAGTTGCACTCAAGAACTGAAAACATGCTCCATAAACTCATCCAGCTCCTATCAGCATTTGTGTTTTTGCAAAGGATTATAACCAATATGAACAAATTACTTTGCAGAACCTACTTACACATTCAAAGAGCAACTTCCTAAGCATCCTAATACAAAAGATAAACAGTCAAAATGCTTCCAATCTATATCACAGACTGTTTTGCAAAGGGCCATAATTTGAATGATGTTTTTAACAAGCAAATAGAGACAGAATATGTGTGGTGAGTTAAGCTGCATAAAGCCTTTCTTCTAAATCCAGATGTAGGCATTAACTCGCATATTTGAGATGGCATGCTATTTGCTAAGTGCAAAGATGGTTAGAAAAAGGCTTTCCTGACTGAGGATAAAAGCTAGAGTACTCTTTAATTTTGGTTACTGCCAAGCTTATTTCAACAACCACAATAGTTATTTGGCTCCATACCAAAAAGTGGCAATACAGTACTTACATGTCTATGGATCAAAATTAGATGAAAAATTGCTGTTTCTCATCTCCAAAGCCATTTGCCACACATTTTATAGGCCTCAAGATGCCTTTTGTAATATGTGATAACAGAGCCAACTGAAGCATCTGCCTGGGAAGAGATTACTTTAATTATGGACTCAATGTCCTATTTTCTGCAAGTGTTCCCCAGAGAATTTCTTACTGCTGGATGAGAGGTGTTATGATGCACATTAATATCTACAAATTAAACAAAAGGGCTTGAAAAAGTGAGACAAGGACAAAGTCTTTAGTCTTGTACTCAGTGGCTAAAAAAAGTAACCCTGAATTCTCTAATGATAGCTTTTAAATTAATATAACACCTGTTAAATTAAATTGCTAGCAATGCAGAAGGAAATTAATGTTAAAAGAACTTATCCTTTTTTCCTAACCTTATTATTTTGCAAAGTTTATTAATCTATGAGTCTTTAAAATACTCATGTTTTCCTTTTATTTTTTTCATCATGGTAGTTCCTAATGATATAATGTGAAAAATGCAGCAGAGGTTTCTTGTTAGTTTCTATTTCTGTAACACGCAAAGTTTCTTGTCATTAAGAATTCATTTGCCTTCTGCTGTCATATCATTGATCACAATTAACTCACTTGATATTAAAGTGGCTGTGCTGTATACTCCTATAGAAATTCTGTGTAAATCACCATTGATTTAGCACAGTTTAATGGCTACTTAAAGTGTTTGTCATTCTCTCTTTATCAATTAGAAGAAAGCCTAGAGATCTTCATTAGCAGCTGTTGCAGTGATGAGCTAAAAGTTTTTCTTTACACAAATTATGAAGGAAGAGCTTCATAATTGGCTTGAAGATGCTGTGACAGCATGTGAGATGCTGGGAAACTTCCCTAGAATTTGTAAGATTGCCAAAATTAAAAGGGAAAATGACATCGCCAGAAGATACTGAAGTTTTAAAAAAATAAACCAAAAAAAGCCTAAATAAACCCTAAACTATTTGAAGTACATTCATATCAGAGAGTAATATTTGATAGCATTTGGGAGTACTGCCTTTTTGATCCTGTACAATTATTAGAAATGTTTATTCTCTTAACACAGTAGAGTGAAAGCAATGCTCATCCTCTATAAATGCCATCAACTAATATTAGGGATTTTTCCATTTGCTAATTTTACAGTAACTGTCTTTTCTGAAACAAAACCAAGTCTGAAAAGGATGTTACATAGTCAGCACTTCTCTGTCTAAGTGAAGGTAGTATGGAGATTTCATAACTTAGCAAATGGAAGAATTTCATACAGCTTCCAGCCTCAGGAGAAGCTCCTCTCCTGGCGGAACTGAGTGTGTCAGAAAGGGGTCATACATGTCTCTTCTTTATGGTTTCAATACCATTTCAGCTGCCTGGGGAATACCCTCCCCTGCGTCATCTCTGCTGTTGCATAGCCTAAGCTTGTAAACCTGGTCATAGCATAATGCGCTGGTGGCTGTGCCTGAGAGATACCTGATCTGCATCCGCGGGATTGAATTTGGGTTTGAAGTGGTAGCACCTGTTTCCTGCAAGCTGTGGGCATACTTATTAACTCGCACAACATAGGCTGCGGATGGGGAAAGCTGACATACTGAAGGTGATTTTTCATGGAGCCATTCAGGCCTAGGAGGAGCTGGAAGTTGTCTCTTGCTGCATATGTCATGGCATGACATTCTGAAATCCATGGAGACACATGGACTCCAGCCCCGTAGAAGAGCTAAGGGTTAAAACTCAGATTCCCTTGCCTATTTGCTAGGCTTTTCCTTATTGGTGTTTTCTGATTGCTTCCTTTGGCTGTAAGCAGCTATGCAGTGCCAGGTTTTAATGGAAAGTTTTAGCTTGTAAGTGGGTGGGAAAAGCCTTGCCTGGGAAGGGAGATCCTTGGATGAAGGTGGGAATTGAGTCAGTACTGACTGTTTCCAGGCTCACTGCTTGCCCTTTGGTTTGCTACTGAAAAGATGGAGCAAAGAGTCACTAGCATCCAAGCTTTACTGAAGTTTACTGAGACCACTTTGATTGGAGCCAGATTTAGGATGCTGTTAAAGGGTAGATGTCCAGGAGCATGGCTAGTCAGGCTCCTGCTTCTGGAATTTTGGGAGAGACTCTCTGCCTTCATCAGGGTGTGGAAACTACATGTGCTTGAGTCCATATGCCTAAGAAAGTTCCGGTATGGTGCATCTGGAGCTGGGCTTCCTTGGCTGCCAGCCCCACGTATTACCAGATCCCCTTGCGGCACTTGATTTATGCTGAAAGTACCAATGCAATTTTAACTGTGATGTCTGCAGGGGCAAACATTTCAGCTGTGACTTTAGCTTGCCTGCAGCCATGAAATCTGTTTGAGTATTTTCCTGCTTGCCAGGGAGAGTTGACCTTTCCTTTGGGTGAACCGCTCAGCTGTGGAGCTACTGTCCTAGAGCTTGCTCTGTTCTGTGGGTGTCCAATGTTCTTAGCCAGGGCTTTGTGTTTTAAATAGCATGGACAATTAGGTCATCATTCCAATTATCTGTGTGCAAATTGTTTTCTTTTTTGTTTCAAGGAGGGTGTTTTGGAGTGACCTCCGCACAAGGTCGAAGAGGCTGGACCTCTGTTGTTATTTAACATGATGAAAACATCACTGCTTTGGAGAACGGTGATGTGTCTCCCAGTGGCTTTGAGAAATGGGTTTCTTACTCTGTGGAGCCTTTAACTTGTTAGGGGACATTTTTACTTTCATTTTTTTTTGATCTGGCTGCTCTGAGCAAACAAGAGTCCCAGCATCAGGTGAATAAAGGGATAGAAAAGACAGCTCTGCTTCTGAGTTGCTCTTTGCCCTATAAACTGATGTTGGCTTTAGCTCATGTCCCTCTTCTGCTAGCTTAGCCTGGGTGCAGCAGTCACCACTGGGAAGTCTCCACCCGCAGGAGGCAGCAACCACACTGTGGTGGCTCCTGTCTCCTCCACCAGGAGATACGCAGCTTGGGTTGACAAGGGAAGGGAAGAAACAGTGTCCCAATCCCCCCTCCTCCCTTGCAAAGCCATGTGAGATGTCTCTTGACTGGGAACCACTATTTTATCACTACCAAGCAGTTGTCTGTGCTGGCACATGAGGAACATCAGCTTTATTCATATGTGGGGAGGGCAAATAGATCTGAAGTCAGTGATGACACTGTTCTGAAGCATGTTGAGGATGTTTCATTTTTTCAAACCTATGCAAGGGTTTCAATACTTTTCATTAAGGAATCTGAAATATGGTCTTGAAAATTTTTCCCTTTGTGGGAAAAACGTATCATCTCCCTCCACCCCTTTTTCTTGCGCTCCTATGGCAGCAAGATACATGGCAGTGGTGAAAACTTTCACAATCCTGGCAGAGCACTGCCAGGGGTCTTGTGAGTAATTCGTGCTTTAGAAAAGCGCAGATTGTTTATGTTAAATTTCTGACAATGAATGCATTGCTTATGTATCTTTTAGAACATTTATTTGTTCCTTTACAGAGATGACCATTGATTGAAGCCTAATTTAAATCTAACTTTGCAGTGCCATATGGCACAACCTGTAGACACTAAGACTCTGGGAGTTCATGCATTAGATTGCCAGACGGATGTGGCGGATAAGTAGATTGTCTTAAAAGTAATTAGTTTCGGCTCATATAGATTGCAGTTGGCCTTTTCTGTTGTTAAGCTTTTAAGGGTTGGTCTTTTAATGCTTTGTTGTGGTGCAAAAACAAAGCATCCCAGAGGGATGCTTTATGGTCATAAATTATTAGTGTGTGTTAGCTGAATGAAATAAAAATAATAATAATAAAAAGATGTCACACTTGCTAATATTTAGCATATGTCATGTTTACTTATATTTGTAAGTATATTTCCGTGGTTGATTTGTAACCCACCCAGGATCTAAGTAGTAGCTAGATTTACTGATTTTTACTAGATTTACATACATTACTATGTTCAGAGCTCTGGAGGACTTTTGGCTACAAGTCCCTGTGGACTAGGAGAAGAAATAAAACCTTAAAAAACTCAGAAACTAGTATTTCTGAGTTTGACAGTTGTTGTATAACAGGGTATAGAGGACTATTGGATGACCGTTACATTTGTCAGTAAAGGTAGTTTATTTGCATTGGCAACTCATGGCTCAGTCTAAAATGCAGTCAAGCTGGATTTCAAAGCTGGGGTTTTATCCCATTTTCGCAGCAGGGCTTTTCTAGTACAGAATGTGACTTGGAACGTGAATTCCCAGCTGGAGCTATCAGTTTGTGCCAAAGCCAGGACAGAGAGTAGTTAACCCTTCCCAACAATGATATTTTTACCTTGGAGCCAGTCGTGGAGCTGCGCATGCCCTGGACCTCCAGGGGTTCTGTCGCATGTCTCGGTGCTCCCATCTGCATGGAGGTTTTGGTGGGTAGCTGGTGGATTCAGAAGCACTGAACATCCAGTGACAAAAGGAGATGGAATGGTACAAACCTCAACCAAAGCATCTGCATTAAGGCAACTGCATGAAGTTTTCATGAGTTTCCTTAGATGAGTTTCCTTAGACTTCCAGATAGTAACAAAATCATAGCGTAAATGAAGCTTAGTGTTTGCCAGCACTACAAGCTTTGCATTGCTCTGTTTAGCAGTGCTTTAAAAGTATCTTTGCACTTTAAGATATTTGAAAAATTAATAGAATTTTAATAAACTTTATTTCCTTTTTGTTTTAAATTGGCAAAATAATAATGTTATTAGGACTTAGTGTGAAAGTGTGAGCACAGAATACATTTCATGGCTGATTTATGAGCCCCTTGAAAGTATGATTTATAATGAAATTCTGACAGACCCTGAACAAAATTAGCATAACAAATAGCAATGTAATAATACCTTTCATGCCTGTGCATTCCTTCACATTTACTCTCACTAAGCATTTGCCAAAGGCCAAGACCACTTCCAGCCGGGGCTGGGCAGCACACCGCAGAGAATGCACTCTCAGAGAGCTGACCTCCTGCTGCACGTGTATAAAGTTATGCATTAAGATAGGCTGTATGGGCAAAGTTAAATCAACAGTAGTGTTACCAAAATAGCATCAAACTAAGAATAGCTGTCTTCAACTACAGAGTGATTGCTGGTCTACTAAGGCAAAACATGAAAAGTGTAACTTTTGCTGCTGGCAGTGCTTAATTTCAGGGTTTTGTTAGAATAAGGACATATAGCTGAAACAGTAGATAGAAATCCAGTGATGGCTGTCATTGTTAGCATCAGAGTCTATATTTATCTTTATATTTTAAAGCTTTATTTTGATGAATTTTATAGTTGAGCCTGGTCTCCACAGACTGAGCTGATGCTTTGTCTGCATCTAATGCTTGCAAGATATGAGATGAGTTTCTGCTGCTATGTTTCTTTGGAAAACAGTTCCCTTTTATATAGAATAACCTCAGCCAAAGCTGGATAAGTGGGTCAGACTGAGGGTTTTTATGTGGAAAAGTCTGGGCTGTGGCCATCTCAGATTTAATGTACGTAACACCAGTGGTTTGCCACTAGGAGTTTTGAGGGCATTGTACTGACCTCAATCTGCTCACGCAACCACTGAAACAAATTAAAGAGCAAAAGAACTACACAGCTGTTAGTCTGGAAAGGGCTGTTGGAGGTTGTTGAAATAAACAACAAGGGGAAGACCTATAGCAAGTAGCATAATCTTTGGTTTCCCAGCAACTTATATGCAGTTACGGATAAATGAAGCTAAATTTTATCACTAAAGGTTGTATACATGGATTATAATTACACTTTTATTCTAAAAACATAGTTAAACCAATGGAAGTGGTTTGTGTTCCAAGTAAAAGTTAAAATGGGAGATATAATTCCAGATGCGCTAGAGCTGTTTATTGTGTTTCCCACAAACTGTTAGGACTATTTTGGGAAATACAGAAATGGGTGGGAACAGAAAAAACAATCTGGGAAATAAAAAGGAGTGAACTTGTGGTGAGGCAGCGAAGCTCGTGGAGGTGTAGGTTAAACCAGGCCTGGGAAGAGTTTGTGCAGAAAGTGAGCACCCTGCCTAAAAAAATATTGGGAAAAGTAGGAACCGTTGGGTGACAACTTAGTTATTCTTCCAGACCTGTTTTTTTTCATTTTATTGGCATGTGGCAATCCTCACTATCAGAATGTCAGACTAAGAGGTAACAGCACTGGATATCACTACTTTACTGGGAAAAGGAACACAGGTCGAGTAGCCAAAACAGTTTCGGGAACCCCAAACCGAGGCTTGACTCAGATCCTGTTGTAGTAATTCAAGCAATTTTATTTCCTTTTTAAAGGTCTGTTTGGTAACTGAGAAAAAAGTGTTCATGAAAAGGTTTTATCATAATGTGTATGAAATGGGGACAGTGTCCATCAGCCTCAACCGTCGTCTTTTTCACTGTGATTTTTACCAACAGAAGTTTTCCTTTGTGTTAATAGACTTACAAAGAAATAAAACAGCCGCTCTGAGTGCAATGGTGTACAAATGGTCAGACTGCTGTTTTTCTTTTTTCTTGACTAGCCAGGCTAAGTATCCTGAAAGAACAGTATTTGAGCTTCAGCCAGCATGGTCGGGTACATGGCCTATTAACGAGATTTCTTAGGCTTACAATCTTGATCTTTCAAGCACAATTACTTTTGTCTGATCATGGTCTCTGTAGTCATTAGCAGATCCAACAAGGAAGGAGAGATGTTTGTGCAGAACTTTATGTGAGGGACTTCCCTGTTGAGGTCATATGTGAGGACCATGCTGCAGTTTCTGAGGAAACAAACTTCTTACTTTGTGGTTGTTATATCCATGGTACCACTTATGACCTACACAGTAGGGTCATAATTCAGGTTTACAGTTCCTACATTACTATATATGAGATTGGATATCTAAAGGTTTCAAATATTTACAACCAATAAGTATAATTGGAGGTAGTTTTACTATTTCTCAGACACAGATAAAAAGATACATAACTCATGCTAAGTAATTGCAAAACCAACACTTGAAATTTAATACCCCAAAATACTAGAAAGTAGGCCATAAGAAACAACTTATCTGGTTTCCCAGTCAAAGACTGTCAACCTATCTTTCATGTCAGATGAGCTGTAAATTAATAATTTCTTGCCCTCTAATTCTAATTTTCTTAAATGTTTCCTATTCTCTGTTAGACTAGATTCTGGTATTTTAAATCACATTGACCAGCACTGTACTTCATGAGTAGTGAGCCTCACTAAGTGTAAGTATTGGGGTACACAACTGACAGGAGATACTCTCACAAGGTAAGATGCTGTTAATAAAAAGTGAGTGAGCTCTCAGGACCTGGGTCTTCATGCTTAGTTGAAGATGTGCAGCAGTACTAATAGTTGTTGGAATAGTTGTTTGTGCAGCAGTCAAGTCAGTAACTTGTAGAAGCATATGAATAATTCAGAAATGCAGGTACTAGAAGTGTCTTGGCACGCTGTGTTGTTGGACTGTGAACAGTGTCGACAGCAACATAGTTGTAATATTTTCTTTGCAATTTTCACCTTTTCTAACGAAAGATCTAATTCAAACCCAATTATACTTGAAGTCAAATATATACAATGTGATTTGGTAAAATTCCTTTGTCAGAAGTTTCACCTTTTTACCAGAAATCATTAGGTATTTATAATTTGCTGCACAAGTAGTTTAAGTATTTTGGCATAAGTTAGAGTGAATCAATGGCTTGTTATTTATTACCTCATGCTCTACAGGAGTGATTTATAAAGCCATGCTCTGCACTGCTTATTACTTTGCATTCTGTATGTTAGATGTGTCACCAATATCATTAAATGAATTCACAGTGACATTGCTCTGGAACCATGGTTTTGGATACAAGGGTAACAGAACGTAAGAATTATGTTTAATTCATAAGAGGCACCAATCTCTCATTTAGGTGTAGGCTGTGCTAGAAGGTGTCAAAAATATGCTTTACAATACCTCTTCTGATTGCATTTCAGACCCCCTCTATAGACCCTTATGCTCTCTGTGGGAATAATATATAGCAATAGAGTGCAGTTTGTCAAGTGAATAACATTTGTGGTTTTATTTATTTGGGTGCAAAGGGTATCATTATTTTCACTGCAAACCAAAAAGGAGTATATTTTCATGAGTATACTTAAAATTATTCTTAAGGGAATCTATAAATTTAAAGGTAAGTTTTGCCTACTCTGTGCAATAAGTAGCATTGTTGATTATTTAAATCACACTTTAAAATTCTAATACTTTCTAGTATTTATTACTGTTATTTAACTTCTCTCGCTGCAGAATATAAATAAACCTTCATTTTAATCTTTCCTTAATTACCTCTTCAAATTCCTCTTGAATTAGTGCATTGAAATCCAGAGCATCGAAAAGCATGTAAGGATATTTTCTAGTATCTGTTTACTTTTTATTAATTTTATGTAAATATTTCTCTCCTATTTAGCTTTTGTAAAAAAAAATAAAAATCTTACAAAAGCCTAAACTTAGGATCAGCACTGACTTGAAAATGTACTTTTACCTCGCTGTTATTCCAAGTGTGTATGAACTCTTGACAGCACCATGCACATGTAATGGTAATTCTGAAGCAAGAGCATTTAACTCTTCATGCTGCTGATGCAATTATTAGAAGTGCTAATTATGCAGGATCTATGGGTGACTCCAGAGCTGTCATTTGCTGGAAGTTTGTTCACTGCCTAGCTGTAAGAAGTGGGACATGTTCTCTTCAATGTTTCTCAGACGTGCCAAAATAGTCATCACATATTTTAAATGCATGACTGAAATGAGTTACATTGATGGGAGACTACTAATGTTTACACCTGTAGCAAAACTAGAAAAACCCGTATTTTGTGAAATGAAGGAATAAGTTTTGTTCAGTATTTTGAATTACTGTTCTTAATGGAAACAAAGTACTACAATACAAATAGTGTATCGCTGCACAGGGACAGAAATCAGACTTCAGGCTCCTTGTGTCACAGCTTTCATGCCCTGCCCTGTGAATATAAATTTGGAATAAGCATGGATCAATGTGTAAAGGAGTTGCATCGCCTGTATCCCTCACCACAGCTTGTTGTCACAGCTGCCTGTCATAGAATCATAGAATCACATAATAGTTAGGGTTTGAAAGGACCTTAAGATCACCAAGTTCCAACCCCCCTGCCATGGGCAGGGACACCTCACACTAAACCATGCCACCCAA
>JANRGW010003371.1:0-13845 GCA_024733675.1 Psilopsiagon aymara
TTAGATTGGATATGAGGAAGAAATTCTTTAGTGTAAGGGTGGTGAGGCACTGGAATGGGTTGCCCAGGGAAGTTGTGGATGCTCCGTAGCTGGCGGTGTTCAAGGCCAGGTTGGACATAGACTTGGGTGATATGGTTTAGTGTGAGGTGTCCCTGCCTATGGCAGGGTGGTTGGAACTAGATGATCTTAAGGTCCTTTCCATCCCTACCTATTCTATGATTCTATGAGGTTGATTTTTTGTTAATGTGGTCTGAAATATCTGGGTTGCCTGCAGGCAGGAGAGGGCACATGCATCCATGCACCAGCCATGGGAAAAGGCACGGAGAGTGCTACCGGGGAGGCTGGAACAGCTACCAGTTTCTGAATTGTAGCAAACTCTGATTTCTTCCTCCTGTTATGTTAGCAGTCTACAAAACTGGCATTTCATCTGTGCTTGTATATGGTCTGAAGAATGTAAAAAAGAAAGTATCTGCATCACAACACTGAAACTATGGGTATAGCAGCGTACCTGCTACTTTTTCATATGCCTTTCCTTCCTCTTCCCCCTTCATTTGTTTCTTTTCCTTGAAACATAAACTCAACAGAACAAAGCATTCATATAAATAGCACACACAAATGCACTCGGGTATTCATTCGTTACTCACAGTGCCTCGTATTTTCTCACCTCAATAGGCAATATGATAGTTATCTAGACAGCAACCTATACTGTCTCCTCTTTTTGTCCCCCTCCAATATGTGTGCACCCATACACAAAAGAATGGCATAGGCACTGTATAGTTACTTTTTTCACCGTATATCACTATAAATTAAAAGTTGTGCTGAATAAACTGCTGAGTGCTATTCCCCTGAGAACACATTTTTTTACAGTTATCATCATCTTGAACTTTTCCATACCAGCATGATGGTGAAACACAGTGTTTCTCCCGGGAAAGCCAAAACTTCGGTTTTAATATGTCCATTTTCCCAGGAAATACTATATACTGTTAGGTTAGTCAAGGGGTTAATAAACCTTTGAATCACTCTTCTTGTCCACAGTGAAGTGGCATAATGACACTAATGCTGAGTTTTTTTCCTGTAAAGGAGGACATTAGAAAACACACAAGAGAGAAATGAATGCATGCCCTAAGTCCCTAACCAGCACTTTCAAAGCCTTTATAGTGTACCTGAAAGCATATTAGGAAAATAGAGAGGAATCTTCAATTTGCTGACTTTAAATTATTTTTTCCATTTTCTCTATTGACTTTAAGATTGAATCTTGAGAACTTTAGATTATATTTTATATGCAAGGCTTAAAAACTAATTTGCCATATTCCTATCAGCCAACAGATAAAGACAGTAGCACAGTGGTAGATAGCAGTTTCCAAGGGCAATACCTGTGCCCAAATCTTTCCAAAGGCAACATGGAAGATACAACAGGGGAAGTGATATACATCAGGCTAGTTGTCCCTGGACCCTTTCCTTTCAGCTTTGGGCCAGCTATGTATCTGATGAATCTGAAACTTTGTCATCCCCTCGCGAGTGTCATATGCACTAACACATACAGATTGCTGCAGCCTCCTTTCTCTGTCAGTGCAGCAGTTATCTCAGTTCAGGGACTCTGAAAGAATCACAGAGGAGACAGATAACTATATTTAAGCCTTAGGAATTGCCATCTTTGTGAGGGGAAGCCTTACTTTCCTATCAGAGATAATGGGGACATGGCAACCTGTTCTGAGACAAGCAAAACTGCAAGGACCAGAATGTAAAAGCTGGAATAGCACAAAAAAAAAATATCTACAGAGATGTTTCAGAAAAGCACAAAAGTACTGAGAGCATCAATACATCCCTGAAGCTGGCAACTCTAGTTCAATGGATCCATGCCATCCTATTCCAGCTGAGCACCAGGCCTGGGCTCTTTGCAAACAGAAATAAACACTTTATTAAATCTAACCTTCTCCATCCTGTGCTGTTACGTCTAAGAATTTTTCCCAGCAGGCAACACTGTGCCAGTGCTGAATATAGAGTTTTAGAGACACATTGCCTAGGCACTTTTTCGCTGAGAGGGGAATCTTGTCTCCCCAGTCTCTTGTCACCCTAAGTACCTGCTGCTGCTCCACCAAGCACCTAATGCTTTTGATTTCTCTGCTTCCGGATGTATCATTTTTGTTACCTCTACCACTAGTGTATGCCTCAACTGCCTTCACAACAGTAAACAATCAAAGAGTTTGGGCTTTTTCAGTAATATTAAAACCAATGCTATTAACTTAATTTCCATTTCCACATTTGAATAACAGCATGCCAGCAAATGACTGAGCTTATACATTTCATCTTCCAGGGTGGCCAGCCTCTTTCCGAAGTTTATTTTCCAGCCCATATACAACCTGTCATGCTTTGAACCATTGCAAAAAATATGACAGCATGACAAGGTGTCCCTCTGCATCTCAGCTGCAATAGCTTGCAATTTTGCTTAATCAGGAAACCCTCAGTACCCTTCAGGCTAAAGTCAAGACAGGATGCTGTACCAGGTGACAAGGGCCTTCTGTTTCTCTCTGACCACTTGATATTAACAGAGGAGACAGTCTCATATTACTAGATGTGCTGCACTGGCAGAGAGATAATAAAGCTTGCTATAGACTCTGGAATTCCCTTTTGGTTTCAAGTAACAGGCTTACCAAAAGTGGTTCACCTTATTTTTAAATATTTTATAGCTGCAGAAAAAGTGCCAGATGCTGTTTAGGAACTGGATTTAAAGCTAACCACTCAATAAGCAAAAAAGAGGGAATTGAACCAGCTTTTATTTAGCAGCTGCCAATATACAGGAAAAAACCTAAATAAAACAGCTATGCACAAGATGTAATTTGGGTATAGAGCCACTGCTAAAATGACACACTCCAGACATTTTGCATCCGATTTGAGATGGCAGGTATTGTATTTTGCATACAGTAGCCTAATTTACAAGACAGCTTTTCGTTGTGTCACTGGAATAGATGCTTGACCACCTGTTCTCAAAATTGAAATATTCCATTAAAGAAACATGCTCATTATCTATCATGAAAATGTATGCTGTATTAGATGCAAACTTGGAAGAGGATTAGAGTGTGAAGAGAGACAGTAACATCATCAGTGACAAAGTGAAGACAGTGAATGCAGTTTTTCTGGATTTTGCTAAACATTTGATAAGGTACTGCACAAAAACTTATTTGAAAGAAAATTAACTCAAAATTAGCTCAGAAGTGTTGTCACATTAATGGAAATCTGGCTAAACTGCCCTAAAATGTGTCATGATAAATGACAACCTATTGACAGAGTTGGAGGACAGATACTTTTGGGATACTACAGGCTTTGGCGGTTGCTTTCATGTGTTGATAGATATTAGATATACTAAATAATTAACCTTTGGTTCAGAAAGATATTACATTGCAACATCAGCTTCAGTGGGAAAACATGACAAGGGGGTGACACTAAACATATGGTTGGAAGAAAGCTAAAATTTCATTTCAAAAACATGCATGAAGGGATTAAATGAACAATAACCTTAAATGCAGTTTGTTAGGTGACAGCATGGAGAGAATAATTTCACATAGACTAGAACAGCTATGGTCTACCTATAGAATAGGCATACTGGCAGTCAGATGTGGAAAAAGATGCCTCCCTTATTTCGACCCACAATTATTTTGAGCACCTTAGTTCCAAACAAAACAAACAAATAAATAAATAAAGCTGAGTTCCTAATTTCTCAAAAAGGTTTAATGTACCAAAGCCTAAATAATATGGGGGGTGGGCGAGGAAGGGGAGGAGAGGGCATCCATCTGCAGGAGCTTAGACATCATAAATCTCAAAGAAAATAATTATTGACTAGATAAAACTATTCAAAAATTATAGGCAGAAATCTATGTAAGGAAAAGCACAAATTACATCATTTGGAATGAGATGCACCCAGTGGTTAAAAAAAAGGGGGGGGGGGAATCTAAGCTTTCACTAAGAACTTCATACTCAGGGTGAACAGTTTGTACAGTGAAACTGCAGAACCCAGTGAAGTCATTATAGTTATGCCGGGACTTGATCCAATAGATAAGGAATATTGCAATATTGTTTTGGTAGTTACAGTTCAACCAGGGAGAAACTCAGAGTGTTTAAGAATCCACGGAAAATATAAGGAACAAACTGCAATAACTTCTGTAGTTTATTTCTAACTCCCAAGGAGCATATAACTGTTGAATAACAATCTAAAATGTTTTTACAGTACCACAGTACAGAAATGGAGAAGTCTTTTGGAAAATATCAAAGACTCTCTAGATGAACAATAATTTGCTTTGACTGAGTCATAAAGTCTGGATCAAGCTGTGACCTGCTCCCCCATATATTGAAGATAGGGTCTGGATATGTTTAGTTTTACTATCTCTCAATGAGGCCAGCAGCATCTGAAGTATGTATTAAAAAATGCAATCATAACCTTAACTATACCTAGAGTGGCCTATTTAACTGGTAGTGGTCCAACTCTACTGATGTCCAAACTGCTTAAATACCAGTGTGTGTATAGATATATACTTATAAGACACATACTACAATATATCCTGTGGCAAGGCCAGAACAGAAATATTAAATCTGTGTTTAAAAAATTCACAAGCACATATGGCTTCCTATATCCAGTATGTATAACTTAGGTTGTAAACACTGCCTAAAAGACAACACAGCTTATATCAAAAGTGAAACAAAGTGAGGCAAAAGACTGTATTCTTTGAATGTCTAGCTATAGTTACTTGCTGATTTGTTAATATTGACAGAAATGGATGAAAATTATTGCTACTTCCTAATGCTTACTCGCAGCCTTGCGAGGTATAATCTAGTGCAATGAATTGCTAACATCCTACAAAGTTCACAGACCTATAGACCTTGCAAGTTCACAAGGATAGCTGAAGACTATATGGCAGCCCCCAGAAACTATACATTTAGAGTGGGAGACATAAAAGCATTTAGAAGACATTAACTTTCAAATACTGACTTTCATGAAGTTCTTTTATTATCATTCCTGTGACTTTCTAGGGACATTAGGAGCCTAAACCTGAGCTGAGCCACTTCATCTTCTTTAAACATCTTATTGTACTGCCAGTCATGCCACTGTCAACCAAGTGAAAAGATAAAATGCAAGTCTCAAAAGGACTCTAAAAAATAAGCAAAGAAGTGAAATTGTGATTATTTTTTTTTTTTTTTTGTGAACTATTTCATTTTTTTCTTTAACTGTTGATTCCCACTTGGCAGCTGGACCCATTTGTTTCTTCACACATACACACACACCCTAGCGCCTGCAGTGGGATGTTCACGTGAATACTTGAAGCCTTAATTTTGAAGACATTTTATTTATTTCACTTTGATAAATGAACAAATCATCTGACATCTTTCTTTTCAAGTAGATAACCCCAGTCGAGATCTAATGCCAATATGGTAGGGCAACTTTGCAGTGATATCATTTAAGAAAGGAGATCAAAAGCTAATAACCTCTCTAGCTCGGCAAGAGCTTCCAAATGGTTTTCTTCTAGACAATTTATCCAGAGAACTGCTGATACATTGTCTTGGTGGAGAAGAAACCAGCAGTTGGTCTTTGCAGCAAAGAAAGCCTTTTAAGATCCTACTAACAATCTTGTATGGAAGAAATGATTAAGGAAAAGACACCTCCAGGCATAAAAAAAAATCCTCACAATAAACCAGATGGGATAAAATTAGAATCTGTTATCAAGTCTGAAAAGTTCAATGCTAATGTTGTAGCTGCAGCACAGAGGACTGCCATAGAAAGAATTCATACAGCTGCCTTGAACAGAAAACAGGCAAGGAGTATACAATTTGGAAATGCAAGAGAATTAGTTCTTCCATAAAAGGAAATAAACTCTAGCATTTCCCCTGATCTAATAAGCAACTCATCTAATAGATACCAATATTATAACTAAGTTAAGCGAGCCCAGAGAAGATTGAAAGAAATAGTAGCTCTGTCACAGCTTCAACTTCTGCCTTGCAGCAGTTTCAGGAGTAAATCCTACCTTTCAAACTACATGTCTCAAGGATGTAGTACCTTGCCCCAGTACCATGGGTATGATCACTGCCAGAATTTAAAGTGTTAAATAACAGATTACCCCTACATTTCACAGAGAGAGTGGGATGCGTAGTCAAGTTTGTATGGACATTCGCAAAAAGTATTGCAAATATGACTGACTGACAGTGCTTCCTGCATGTGCCTGGACAGCCGTTGCACTTCAGACCCTTCTGACACAGAGCACGACACACTGACTTCTGAGTTTGCAATGCCCAGTGGTTTCACTCTGCAGAGCTTAATGCAACCATTCTCAGGACCCAGAATTTCCATTTGCACCAAGTGAATGTGCTCCACTCAAAAAAGCAATGCAGCTGAAAAGAGAGATCTCCTCTGGCTATCTCTCTAAAGCCAGACATCTTCAAATGTCACAGTGCTTAATGAGCAAAATATCTTAAATAGACCTAAAATTGTTCTGGGGTCTTGTGAGCTTGAGCTGCTTTCCTATGAATTTGTATCCAAGCTCAAATTGTAATTCAGTCTGCAACCAGATAACCAGATAACCAGCTTCCAGACAATCACATTGTACCTAAGTTCTTTTGCTGTTGTGGTTTGGTGGCTTTTTTGTCATATACTATATTCAGACTTGGAAACAGTGATTTGATGGGTATTTTGCCTCTTGTACTCTGCTGCCACCAATGGAATTTAACAGGGCATAAACTGGTCCTATGGTCCTGGTCCATCAAAACAGAAATTATATACATTATTTAAAAAGGTCAGTCATTTTGTGGTAGATTTTGAGGATGAGAAAAAAGAAATGCTGTAAAGATCAGAAAACGATGAAGCATCTCTACAGAAAAACTATTTTCCTCTTCATCTTGATGCAAGTGTAGTCATAATCCATGTATATTCCACTGAGACTATTTTTCACTTATCTATTTACCTTGTGAGTAAAATTTTCATTTCAAAGTTACTAGATGAGGTAAAAGTCCAGTGGTCTCAGGGACACTGCTGTTGGTTGGAGCTAAAAAAACACAACCCTAAAATAAAATCACACATGCTACTTACAGGATGGAGGTGACCCAAGTCTCATGCCTAAAGACACTTGCTTAAGCTTTTGCAACTTCCCATGGAAAAGATCAATTTTCAATTGACAGGAACATTTACTGTTGCAAACCTCCCTGCTGGGATACAAAACTGAGGTCATTTATTAAAGGGAATATAATGAATGGCAGGGCTGATCCCTGCAGTTTTATGGATACATACCAAAAAGCCCTATCTAATCAAAGGCTGCAAATTAACAGTATGTTAAAGCAGGCTGGTTTAGTGGCTGTGGTTACTGACAAGTCACCAGATGCTCAAGATCAATAGATGTTTTGCATATTTTAATTATTCTTCTGGGTTTAGAACTTAATTACTCTTATGAACTTCAGGTAGTTTTGGCAGACACAGTTTACCTTGAAGCTGTGAGTTTTACTGCTGTTTCATCAGCTAAAACAAGTTGCCAGCATGCTGCTGTAGAGCCATGTTTTTATTTTCCAGTAGCTCATCTGAGTGCTGGAAGCCTGATACCACAGAGATTCCAGTGTGTCTCCCACAGCACAAAGTTATGTTTAATTTGCTGGCAAATACAGGAAATCTGTTCAACAGAGAACATTATTTTATAATCCTACATTCATTTCCAGGAACAATACTTCCAGTCCTGCGGACACTGACAGAGCCTATAAAGAAAAGTTAAGGGGAAACATTAAATGTCAGACAGATTAAATAAGGTGCGGGGGGAGCCCAACTTGCATCAGCTGTACTGAATTCAGGGAAGTATTAAACTATATGGATGACAATAGAAAGAAAGGATCTGCTTTACAGAGTTTAATTAATGGGTGCTATATCAATCTGTCAAATTACAGGCCTCTACTTGTCTCCTGCTCCCTGGATGTGCATCATTCCTCAGGCTGCTGCTGGGGAGTTTGTCCTCCCAAGCAACCCCTCCTGGCTGCTGCTGCTGTCAGCTCCTTTTGCTTCTAAATGAAGCCATCAAACGGTAAGCACTCCTCTGTACAAAGCCTTGCCATGTGTTGTAGAGGAGCAGCCTTGCTGCAGCCTTGAACCCTTACTCTGCTCCACCTTCCCTGGCCCTGGTTTCCCTATTCTGCTTAAGAAACCATCTTCTACGCTTTCTCTGGTACCAAACCCAGCAATTTCAACCTGCTCCAGTCCTGCTTCCTCCAAATATTTTGTTGTCAAAGGATTGAAATATTGATTACCCCAGTAATGAGTTAACAGAAACTTGTGTTCATTTAATGCCTGATGCTGGACTAAGTCATATGGGATCATACATGAAATAAAGGTTACTACCAACTGACAAGAAGCAGAAAATTTACTCCTTACAAGACTATGCACAGAACAGTAAATCCAAAGAGAGCAGGCTGATATGTTAAAAGGTCACAAGCACTGAAACACAACACCAGTTTCAAAAATTATTTTCATAATTATACTGCAATACAAATTATTGGAAATAAGGGTTTAGAATTGGAAGAAAGATGCTAGAGGAAACAGATCAAAGAAGGTAAGAAAGAAAAGCATAAATAAAAGCCATAGCAACTCAGGGTTAAAACACATTTCTATGTATCTCTGGATTTCCCAATAAATCCTTTAAAATGATTGAAGGGGATGGACATTCTATCAACACCTAAAATCTTTAGAATTTATAAATCAATCAATGCAATTTGTGAGCAGGACTACTGTGACATCTACTAACTGTTGTGGCATTTTTTTCCCTATTCTCGTTATCTAGAAATTTAGCTACTTTAAATTTTATTTATGTATTTTTGCATACTATGAACATTTATTTTACATTCCATATTGTTTGTGACTAATCCTGCTGTGGCCAGCAGCCTCCTTCAGCTCAAACATAACATTAGGTTTTGACTAGGTGAATTACTATTTAGGAGCACTTTCTGTCAGGAATTTTTGCTGGTAATAATTAATGCATCCTTTTTTGTGTCCTAATTTTTCTAGACAATTTTTATAAGCATTCTCTTTATTCTAGAATTTTCTATCACCATCATGCTGATAATGAAATAAAAATCAGATGCACTTTATCTTTATATATATATACCCAATGCTAAAGGTCGCTCAGACAAAAAGCTTATGCCTCCACCCTGGCACCCGCCCCTGAGTTGTTGAAACATCATGGGAGCAGCAAAATGCAAGACGGGAGACAGGACACGATGGTTCACGCGTAAATTGGCTCAGCTCTCTGAGCATCTCTTCAACTGCAGCCTGTCCTGCTGATGATGTATGGCATGCAGTGGTACGTGTGCACTGGCAGGGCTTCCTTGCAGCTCTCTGCTGCACTCACAGCTACAGCGCTGTGTCAGGAGCTGTATCCAGAGCATCCAGGGCAATTCAGCCTGCAGTTACAGGTTGCCAAAGCTTGCAACTTTGCCTGAATGAAGAATACTCTGAGAACCCTCACAGAAGATGCAAGACCATTCACATTGCTATTCGGAAGACTGGATGTCAGCAGTCTGAACAGCACAGAGAGGGCCCTCTTCTTCCCTCTCCGCTTCAACCCTTGCTTCTATAAGGATGGACTCTCTTATGCAAACAGCGATTCAAGTTCAAAGCTCATTTCAAAGGTCTCCTTACCATTGTCACCTCAGAGGTTCAGGGGCCTCATGACAACAAACACCACAAAGCCAGCGGCAGAATTGAATGAGCTCCCAAACAGCTATGGAGGACCTGCAAACTTCTTCAAAGTCGGTGGTTTGAGATATCTGGGCCATATTTGCTGACACACTGAGGCATCTGAAGATGAAGCTAGGCATGCCATGGGATTTACAGAAATTCCTAGCAAGGCACTGGCTAGCTGCCACTGTCTTTAAAAATTAGTTATGTGTCTTGCCTGCTCATGTGCTTTGTAACTACTGCTATGTGCTCTTCTGCCATTTGGGGCAGTTCAATCTTCTTTTATTCCGGCCCCAGGTTATTATGTTACAAAAGTGTACTTTGATATATACCACAAAGTCATTTACATTAAGTAGATAGAGCTTTAACAGAGCAAGGCCTTTTCTGTGTTTCTTGGGTTTAGTCATGATTGCCAACTAATAGCTTTAGCATTCCTATAGCCGTGCCATCTGATGACTGCAAAACCCCCTCAAAATATTAATTAACTAAGCCACACAATGCACCTGTGAACTAGATTTTTATCATTCATTGGCAGATGGGGAAACAAAGACATAGAAAGGTTGAATGCCTTATCAAAGAGCCCAGAGGAGGCCTATTGCAGAGCTGGAAGCCAAACAATTAGAACCCAGATACACCAACATTTGGTGTTGTACATTATTACACTGCACTACATCTCAGGCCTTCATTTCAAGTCCCAGACAACAATCCCTTAGTAACTCAAAACTATTCTACTGCTACTCCTCCTTCCTCAAAACCCTTCCATTATCTTTGATCTGTGAACAACACCCTGCAAGTCATTCAGGGTGATACTTTTGACCCTAGATTCTCATGTTCTGTTGAAAACTTGCAGATAGCTCTTTACTGGTTGTCTATGATACAGCTCTCCTATCTTGCCTTCACAGGTGAAGTGCTTGTCTAAAGTTTCATCATGTATCAATAGCTGCAACCCTTTCCTTTTGGCCTTGAGAAATGTAATCTCACAATCAATAATCCTCCAGAAAACATTGGTCAAGCGATCACTTCCGTAAGCCCTGTGCTTTGTCTTTGTCATCTCTTCACTGCTTCCCTTTTGCTTTATTTTACAAACATAAGATTTTTCTTCATTTTTTAAGTCCCTCATAGCCTGTTCCTGCGTTATCTGTATCAGTCATTCACTATAAACAGGTTAAGCCCTACCACTGATGAGTCCCTATAAAAGACAGCAGGACAGCAAAAAGACTGTGAGAGAAAAGATTGGCCTGTTTCTTAGAACAGAAGATTCTTTCACTCTGGGATTAGAAAAGTAGAGTGCTAACAGTGTTTGATTTTAAAGCTCCTATAAGTGAAGCAGATTTCAAGGCCACAAAACCCTTTTGCTTGCATGCTTGCTGTCTGTCTATGTAGCTATCTACTCCAAAGGAAAAGTAACAATTTATCATCCAGTAAAGGGAGATAGGAAGAACACACTTCTTGTGCCTTTACAACAAATTTAGTGAGAAACATTTCTGCTGAAGGGAAAAGCTGCTCCACTGAATCCAGGACAGTTTTGGTATCTTACCTGATTTGAGACTCTTGACATTCAAATCACTGGCACATATAAATCATGGAAAAAGTCAATTTATTTTGAAAGGCTATTTTGAAACAATTTTCAGGCTATGGAATAATTTGTTAAGCTGTAATTTCATAAGGACATACAGTAAGAATAATTTTAAGCTTTTAGAAATGCCTTTCATGCAAACACTAGCTGAAAAGTTCTTTGATTTCAAACTGTTCCAGTGGTTGAAACAGAAGAAAATGCTTTAGGTTAGCACTATTAAATTGAATTTAGATCATCTAATGCAATGCAAAAGGCTGTCCCAGAGAGCAGTTACAAGAGACTACACAGAAAGGTCTTTCCAAAGTTGGAGATTCACTGCACAAGCAAAATAAGAAATAGGATACCCAAGACAACATTTTTCTCTCCCTTCTTCATGCTGTCGAGACTCACCAATTTCACTATACTTGGCAACTTAAGATGCAGTGAACATCGTGGTGGTGTGACAAAACTTGACAATTCAGATGAGTTATGAATGGAGAATGGGAGCAGAGATGAATATGTGTCCACATCAAAGATGACAACCAGCAGCAGAGACATTTTTACATCCTTGTCCTAGTTTCTAACAAAGAAAAAAAAGGAACAAAACAATAGAAGGATTTAGCTTTCAAACAAAAGAATTAATAAGAGATTACTTTACACAAGTTGAGAAGGAATATTGGACAAAAAAGATACCTTTTTAAAAGTTCAACTTGGGAAAGAAATAATAATAATAATAGCTGCATTAATTCAACAATTTTCTGTACATACCATAGTAAAGGGCATGACAAAGATGCATCCTCTCAGCATGATCAACATGATGACGAAAGATTTGCAATCCATACTCATTTGTGCAAAATATTCAGCTTGCTTCAGTAGCACCTCTGGGAGGCAGCAGTCTCTTTGAGCTCCTAAAAGGTAGTAGAGGAAAGGGAGAAGATAGCGAGGCAGCACTGCCGACCGTATGTGCAACAGGTTTCCCCTGTGGGACACCCTTCATAGGCAGTTGTTATTCTAATGTTATTGCATTATTTTTTTTGTCTGCGTTCTTAAAATGGCATATTTTATATTATACCAGGAACTGACTGGTTTTGTTACGAATGCCTGTCAGATTAATAATGATAGGTAACAGACTGTAGTGTTTTTGTTTATTTTCATCCTGCCCTCCTTCTCCACAAATTGTTCTTTTAAGGTACGGAAGTAGATGTAGCCAGCTAAGGAAGAAAGCCCTTGGTTCCAGAGCACATGTAGTGGCAGCAGTATCTCTGGGGAGTAGATATAAAAGATGGAGAAATCAGCCACAAGCAAGAAAAAGGGCCTAGGAGTTATGTAGAACAATGAAGTTTTGGTTTGGCTGCTAGGGTCCAAGGTGTGTGTGATCAGGCTGGAAGAAATTAAGGATAGAGCATGATAGGAAATTGAGATTGAAAAGGAAGGATATTTGACTGTCCTGAGTTCAGCAGTAGCAGTCAATTTTTCTCCTTCTCAGTAGCTGGTGCAGCTCTGTGGCTTTGACTTTTGTCCTGGGAACAATGCTGATAACACCGATGTTTTTAGTTACTGCCAAAATGTTTAGTCTGACCAAGGACTTTCTGAGTCTCATGCTCTGCCAGGGAGGAGGGGAAGGCGGGAGGAAGCAGAGACAGGACACCTGACCCAAACTAGCCAAAGAGGTATTCCATACCCAGCACGTCATGCCCAGAATGGAAAAACTGGGGGCAAGGACCCAGAAGAGTGGCTCACTGCTCGGTTGGGGGTATTGGTCGCAAGTGGTGAACAGTCGTATTCTCTCCCCTTGTTATTCCCTTTATCATAATTATTATTGGTGGTAGCAGCAGTGGTTTGTCTTATACCTCAGTTACTGGACTGTTCTTGTCTCAACCCATGGGAATTACATTCTTTCGATTCTCCTCCCCATCCCTCCAGAAGTGGGGAGGAAGAAAGAGGGAGGAGTGAGAGAGTGAGCATGAGTTATGGCTGGGCTTAAACCAAGACAGTTCTTCTTAGCTCCCAGCATAGGGCTCGAAGGGTTGAGATAAGAGGATTAATAACCATTTGTTACAATGCTGATTTATTGTCTCTCAAAGCTGTTGCTCTTGATTCTCTTGGTTTCAAAGTTTCAGCCTGTGGTACCTTACTTACAGCCGCTATTTGCTGTCTTAGTGTTTATCAGATGGGGGCTTGGGCTAAGGTTTTTGTTTCATTGTACTTTATGGCAATGACTTGTAATACAGGCGGGCTCTGGCAGCAGGGCGGGATGGATGTGGCCATGAACCTGTACCTGGCTGTCCTGCTGCTCGTCACTGTCCTGGCCCTCGTCCTCGGTTCCATCTTCCTGAGGTTGTGAGGAGCTGAGGGGGAGGGGCCCCAGGAGCCACCAGTGGCCAAACCGGCCCGGGAGAGCAGCCCCGGAGACCAGGAGGCCAGGAGTGAGGCAGCAGGCGAGCAGTGAGAGGAGGTGGCGGAGGAGCTGAGCCCCACGGCCGAGCCCAGCCCCACAGCCGCCGAGAGCATCCCCTGGCAGCACCCGCAGAGCCCCGCGAGCCCGAGCCCCGGGAGGATGCAGGAGACCACGCAGCACTGCCCAGCGAGGCAGAGGAGG
>JANRGW010003372.1:0-10251 GCA_024733675.1 Psilopsiagon aymara
TTCTCTGGGCACCCTGTGCCAGCGCCTCAGCACCCTCACAGGGAAGAGCTTCTGCCCAAGAGCTCATCTCAGTCTCTGCTCTGGTAGTTAAAGCCATTCCCTTGTCCTGTCCCTCCATCCCTTGTCCAAAGCCCCTCTCCAGGTTTCTTGTACGCTCCCTTCAGGTATTGGAAGACTGTTACAATTTCTCCCCTAAACCTTCTCTTCTCCAGGCTGAACAAGCACAAATATTTCTGATTTCGAATTTTTTGTCTTAAGAAACCAAGAAAAAAAAACAAAACAACAAACACAACAAACCCATAAAAACCCTAACCCCCCAAAAGACTAAACACCGCAAAAGCAAGTGCCCCCAAGCTCTGCACACACGGTGCCATCCCTGTGCGCTCCCCAGCCACCAGCCCGCGTGCAGCGCATGGTGATGGCAGCAGCCGCAGCCATGGCCTTGGGGTCGCTGCATGGCCACGTGTGTCTCGGCACGGCCATGTGTGTCCCGGCACAGCAGCGCTGCCGGGTGCAGGGAGGGAGGAGGAGCTCTATAGCGATGCTTTTTGTATTTTTCTTTTTGTAGGTTAATTCAGTCAGAACGGGACTGGGGGCAAAGTACGTTGTTCCAGTGGCTTGTCCCGTGCCCGCTGCATTAGCTCCTGGAGCGTCACCGTCCCTGCCAGTGCCTATGCCAGGGCCTGCCCTCTCTGTCACAGTGACCCCTTACGTGATGCCTCTCTGTCAGTACGGAGCAGTTTTCCCCAGGCCCGTTTACGGAGCGCAGTGGCGCGTTGGAGGTGCGGGCATTGCACGGTTCTCGCCCCTCAGCAGACCCTGCCTGCGGATGTTCCCGGTGCCGCCGCAGCCGCGTGCTGCCGAGCCGCCCGGCCCCTATCTGCCCACCCTCGGTAACGGGAACGTCCCGTGGAGTGTCTGATGATGCCACTTGTGTCGGACAAGGCAGGGGCCCCGGCCTGCGAGCATACTCAGCCATACACTGCATCCAGCAATCACTGTGAAATGGTTTCACAAAAGATCCTTCATCTGCGGTGGCAATATCTGCTTCTGTTTCATTGCTGAAGACACTTTATTCTGTTGTGTTCTGATGTTTTACACTTGCGATCCTTAAAGTCGATGTACTTGAATTTGATGACTAGACAATTGTACTAACCCCTGCAGGAGTACAGTGCCTTGAATTTCTGCTTTTCAGTTCCAGCTGGAAAGAGATGTAAAATTATGTGAAAGCTGTTTAATTTGCAATCCACCTGTGAGTTTGAGTTCTTTTTAGTTGCAAAGATATTGAAGATTTACAGTTGACGTTCTCTATCAGTTTCATTCTGCAGTAAATGCTTTTATTTTAATTCATGGGATGAATTTTCATTTCTGAAGCTTTAAAATAATCATCGTGAGGTGAGATTTGTTGGATGTGCTGATAAAAATTGTGTTTGTACACAGACTAGTGATATGCGCATTTTAAAATAGAAGCATTTACAGAGTGATCCAAGTACGTTGTATATAAGGACAGGTAATAGCTTCGGGCAGTGCAATTCATTCTCTTCCACAGCCTTTCGTAAAGTTGTTGTAGACAGCAACTTATTTCTCTACCAGGCAGGCATATACTGTTTTGTTCCGGATCAGCAGCAAATTGGATTACATTTTCTATCCCCCGCTGGGCCTTGACAATTTACTTAAATTACAAATTCATGCATGTTTCATAACTGAAGAAATCTAACTGAAACTGTGATGGTAGGAGAACGTACCTCCGGGTAATTGTAAGAGCCTTGTACGTACAGCACCGGTGTGTGTTCGGCCTCCAAGGTGAAGAATGGTGGTTTGCCACTGACGTGCTAGCAGTATTCACGCTAAAACAGAATGAGAATGTGAAGCTGTGCTTTTCCTATGTGCCGCTTCGGTTCTGGAGTCTCACCACCCTGTGTTTGAACTCTTTTTTTTCTTATTTTTATTTCTGTTTTCGTTCGACTCAAGTTTGCGCTCTAGGTGCCATGGACACCTCTCTCCTGTTTGAAAGTTGCTTTTTGCCCGTTTTACTGTGCATAGAGTCTCCACCTGCACCTCTCGGTCTAAAGGCACAAGACAACCACTAACACTCATTTGCTGATGGTAAGTCTCTTTTCCCTGGGATTGCTAAGGGAGAGCATTGCAGGCACAGGTTCCAACCACGTGGTCGCATCTGAAGGCACGTTGCTCTCTATCTCTACTGCGATGCCATTTTATACTGTCTGCGGAAGGGCAGAGCTGTCTTGTGCTGCCAAGCTGTGAATTGTATAGTTCTATTGTACTTTGAGCATTATATCTGTCTAAATTATTTAATTTGTACCCTTTGAATATCTTATTCCATCAATTCAGTTAGAATTGAATTTTATAGACAATTATGCAGAGTCTTCTGCCTGGGCAAAATACTGTAGTAAGAGATTTCTGTTCTCTGTAACATGTATCTTTGATTTGTTTGGGTTTTTTAGATTCATGTCTGTATGCTTCATGAGCAAACATGGAAAATATGTTCTCACACCAGTTTTCCTTCAGCTTGCACTGAATCTTACAGTTTATGTCGCTATTGCCTGTTGTATAGTCCATCCCTTGTATACTGACAAAGCCAGTGGCACTAAAGACCCCAAGAAATTGTATAGATTAAAAAGAAGAAAAATAAACATTTTGTGCTTGAAAATTGTGTGAAAAACCCAGTGTTTTTCTAAACCATAGAACCGAGTCGATTCCCAACTGCTCCGGTAACTCTGCGTTTGTTTCCCAGACTTTAATCCCTTGACTTGTGTAGAAGGAGCAGATGCGGTGCCTCCACTGTTTCTTGGGTTCTGCCCATAGGTGACACATCCCACCTCTTGGCAGTTGTAGGAGTGGAACGGTGCTCCAGAACTTGCATAGTGCCTCCTCGCAGGTTATGTTGATGAAATCCCCCCACCCCCCTGCTGTATTCTGATGTTACACTGGAACCAGGCTGGAACATTAAATGGATTCTTTTGAACAGACGGTACCTTCAGTGTTGCTGGTGGTACGCATGGGGATGCTAGACTTTGGTAGGTGGTGGAAGAGGAGACATGTGTCTCCTATGCTGAAACATGCTAGAGAAGCCCTTTTTGCTTGTTTCTGGCATCATTGGAATCCAGGGAAGGGAAGAGAAGATAATCAGTATGCACAATGCAAGCCCCCCTTGCCTTGCTTGCATTGGTTACCCTGCCTGAGCCAGGCTTCAGTGCAGCTTCCACTTTTCTGTTGGATATGTTCCTAGCTGCTGCATCTTCAGCTGGCACTGGGGACAAACACTGGCTCAGAGATTGGTATCTGCACTTCAGTGCTCATTGGTTTAATTGTCTTGGCTGCAGTTCTGACTATAAATTTCAAGCTAGGCTTTCTTGTCCTCGATCGAGGCCAGGTTGGACAGAGCCTTGGGCAGCATGGTCTAGTGTGAGGAGTCGCTACCCATGGCCAGGGGGGTTGGAACTAGATGATCTTAAGGTCCTTCCCAGCCCTAGCTGTTCAGTGATTCTGTGCCAGTCATGTTAAAGGGTGCTTTGACTCTCAGTAGCAATTAAGCAAATGACATGAGATGAAATAAATGGGATAACTTCTTGAGCAGAAAGTGAGGGAAGGAGCGAGAGGGACCCGAAGGGTCCGTGATGCACCATCAGAGGTGGGGGGGGTCTTTACCCAGAAAGATATTCTCTTGCATAGCACAGAACTGAACTAGTTTTATTCCTGACTGAATACTGCTTTGATGTGAAGCAACCAGGGGTCAAACCTGCTGCGTAGAATTCCTCGCCTCACAGGCCTGGAGCCATGTCCCATGGTTCTGCTATCTCCTGATGTTCCCAATGCTGCTTTGCAGGGATGTGTGAAGTTAGTACAGATCCTCAGCTGTAAATACGAGGTTTCGAGGAGGGAGCTTGCAGAGCTCCTCCCAGTTTTCAGTCTTGTAGAAGTTGATGAAACTTAATACGAACATTGGAAGAATGTTTTAAACTGCCAAGTCATGCACCCAGTAGGAAACGCCAAATTAAGTTTGCCCATATGCCATTAATTTGGCTTTCTGATTTCTATAGATGGAGTACCTAATATGCGTTCACATCCTGTTTTCCTACCATATCCTCAGCTTGCTTGGAGCATGGCTGGGCACACAGAGAACAGCTGCTGGTGCTGCTTGTCTGCTGCAGGCGTGCAAAGCTGGGAGCTGGTGCTGGCAGGGAGAGAGATTTAGGTGGTTTAAGGCTCTTCTGCAAATGGCGATTCAACCTCCCTGACATAGATTGCATTCAGAAGAATGATGTGAGGTTGGCCCTTGCAGTTTTTTTGCATGTGTAACTCTGGTCTTCATTCCACAACTTAATGGAGGAATTGTTACTTAACGGTTACTTTTCTCTGCAATATTTGACATTGGCTGGTGTCAAAGACAAGACTGAATGGGCCAAATGTGGCTTCTCTTTGCTCTGACAGAGATACTCATGCTTGGGAGTAGGGTATGCTCATACTAAATGTCAGGATTTCTGAAGTGAGCTGCTTAATCAAGCTGCAGGTTCTGCCGTTAGGTATTTGTGGAAGGAGGTCACTAACACTTTGCATCAGTCATTGGCTGAACTTGGCTTTGTCAATAGCTGCTCTTTCCCTTCAAGCATTTATCTATTTATTTATTATTTTCTTTATGGCCCTGGTGCACTATTTTCAATTCTGAGAACATTCAGAGCTTTTCCAAACAAGCCCCATGGACGTAGCGCTTGGTGGGTCTGCATCAGTATGGTTCGGTTGGTCCGTGTTTCAGTAGGAAAAACATCAGTTTTCCCATGTTCTGTGAGAGTTGCCTTTGGAGAGCTGTAATCAGAAGTCTCCCTTGTGAAAAGATGTGACCTCAGCATTGTTTTCCCTGTTGTGTACCCTGCCTCCGGTTAAGAAAAGGTTCAAGTTATTCTGAGTAAGACTGATGTCTCGGATGCTAGCTCCTGTGACCTGAGTTTTCTGTAATTGCTGTTGAAGTGTTGGCTTGGGGACAGAAGTCACAAATGAAATAGTTCATGTCTGTGTTTTATGCCTTATTCAAGTTCCCTTGCACTCTGGCTCCTCGTCTGCCTTTCTCAGTCCCTGGTTTCTGGCAATGCTGATGGAGCAAGGTGGCAGTGCTGGAGAGGTGTGTGATTGCTCATTGTGGGCAAGGTCTCTGCAAAGCGTATGAGCAGGGAGCTCATGTGCTCTTCATTGTCATGGGTGGATGAGTATCTCATGATGGGATTGAATTTATAAAACAGTAAGGTCTTAATTGTATGGAATTTCTTGCTAGGGTCATTTATTACTGATTGAAGCTTTGAGGAGCATTTCTTTGACGTGTGGTGCTGGGCTGTGGTTGGCTGGTGCTTAAGCAGGCTGAGCTTCTGTGGAGTATTTTGGCAAGCTGTCTGCTGTGCTGATCCTTGTGGTATTTCTGAGAGAAACTGGTAAATACAATTGTTTTCCTGTCTCTATACTCCTGAAATCAACTGTTGATCAGATGGGAATCCTGTTCTGACTTACATACGTTGCTGACTTTTGGGGCAATACTTGCTTTTTCAGGTAGGTCTGTTTGTGGACCTGTTCTTGCAGATGCAGCAGGAAGGTGATGTTCCGGCTCTGATTCTTTTCTTAATGCAGATAAGCTCCAGAAGTGTGATGCAATGAAGTGGGTTTTAGAAGCTGTCAGGTTACAAATTCTGCCTTATGAAAGGATGTTTTGCTCAGAGGGATCTGGATGTTCTGGGGTGCTGATGTCAGCTGTGTTGCTAAATAGATTACTTACAACTGATTCATCCAAAAGTCAAGCTTATGGCAGGAGGCAGCAACTTCTGTAAATCGTGTGATCCTTCCTGCTCTCTTTTCAATAGCAGTTGTAGTGTACTGACAGGATTGTTGCTGTATACTGTGATCTATATTTGACTATGAATCTTCTCCCATGAAACAACATTTGCAATGAAGAGGCTGTGTAATTGAAGCCTTCAGTGTTACATGCAAAGCCTCATTAAGCTTTAGATTTTGCTTGCTGAGCCTGGAGAAGCTGTGCAGGGAAGCGGACCTACTGTTCTGATAACGGGTCTGTTATAACAATGAAATTCTTGTGGCAATCTTGGGTTTTCGAAGTCTGGGGAGCGAGGGAAGCTTGGATCAGTTTCTTTTGATGTAGTGCCACTGGATGGATTCACGGTGCGTATTCAGCACACTGTAGTCGCGCGTTAACAGGCCGAAGAAAAGGTGGGAATTTTCCCTCTGTTGGAAAGGAGCAGATCTCCATACTCTGCTGTCATTATGGAAGGCACCACTGAGCGCAGCTATGGCAACATTGCTCTGAGGAGTTTCAGGTGACAGGATGGATGTGGTGAGAGCCTCTTGAGCCACTGTTCTGGGGATGTTTTAGGGCTGCCGTGGCTCTCCTGAGATATTCAGGGCTCTGGGACCTTGTAAAAACTTAGAAGAAATAACCAGCTGCCAGCCCTTCTCAAACGGGTGTTCTTCAGTTGTGACATAAAACACCCCAAAAACCATTAATTTGTGTGAGTTTGGTTTTTGCAAATCAGGTAAAGCTTCCTCAGCATTCCCTTATTGTTCGTTAGGCTGGATAGACTACACCCAATATCTCTCTCACAGTTAGTCAGCACTACAAGGTGTGCAATCCCAGCCTTCTCCCCATAGTTCTCCCCAGCACTGAGAAAACGCTGAGTCCAGCTGAGTCCACTGACCTCTTCAGTGCTGTTGCTTGTTCAGTCTTTGGAAACTTGGCCTGACTTCGGAATGAGAAGTGAAGAGCTTGTCCATGGGGTGTGGGCTGAGCACCTGAAGGGTTTGCATGGAGAGCCAGGGGCCTGGCAATCTTGCTCTGGCTTTATGGTTGCCCTGGGCTGTAACCTGCTGCTGCTGTAAGGCTTTACCCGTTAGCTGAACGTAGTTAATTCTGTCCTGTTGTTCTGGATGAACCTCTGTGCCAAATGCTGGTTATCCATAGTGAGCTGATGTTGAGGATTGATGGTGGATTCAGGTGGATCTGCAGAACTGATGTTGACTAGAAGCTTGGGGAGGAATTAGGATCAAGCCATGATTTTACTGCCTTTAAAAGTGATTCTTCCTACAAGCAGAAATACAGGAAGGGAGAAAACTGGGACTGCGTTTCATAAAAGCAAAGCCTAAAACACGGAGACCCACCAGGAGCTAAGCCAGGCAGACAGCATCTGTTTGACAGCGTGCCTGCGCTCTATGTCCTAAAAGACTCATTGCATATTTCCTGAAAGCACCTAGCAAACCATATGCTGTGTAAACCCTACATAGGCTCGCAGAGCCATAACTGTGCATGTTCCCATGCCATAGAGTAAACGGCTTTGGTGCATGTCACTGAGCCAGTGGGGCACGTGCCGTGGGGTGCAGGGGATGTGTGGTGGCACCCTGTGTGGCTGCTGCTTCAGCCTTGTGCTATGCTCTCAGCATCCTCATTGTGTTTTATTCTGGTACTGTCATTTCAAGCCCTTGGCATTGCTGCACGCTCTCATGATCAGCCTCCTCACCCTGTGGGCTGCAAAAGGTGGTGGAGGCTGATGGATCCCCTCTCTGCCTTGTGTTCTGCTGGTGTGTGGGGTATGGCATCCTTGCTTCCCAGGTGGGAGGATGGTCCTAGGCTTGGCTCCGTTTCCTCTGGACAAGGGAGGTGAGGTTGGGCCGTGCTGCTGAGCCTGCAGTCACAGGGATGCGGTGCCCACCACCAGCCCCAGCAGTGCCACCATCCCTCCAGCAGCTTCCTGCGGCAAACACAGCACCTGGACCCTCTTCTCTCTTTAGTGACAGTCTCATCATCTGAGGGGAGCACTGAGCATCTGTGGTAGCTTTCCCTTTCTGCCTCCCAGGACACTAGTTCTTCCCTGTGGAAATCAGGACTCTGGTCTGAGGGATTCCACAGGGTGCTTAAGTTCTGCCACCAACATGAACATCTTTATGCTTCTTAAGCTTTCAGTACAACACCACAGGTGATGTGTTAACAGAGGATTCTGGCTTCCATTTCCCTGTGGTACCCAAAGCGCAGCTGGCACGCTCTGGCAGAAGCATCTTCTGCCTGCTCCAGGTCCACAGTCTCAAATGGCACTTCTGGGTTTTATTTGGGTTTTCCTGTGTGTGAAACCCATATGTGGATATTTTGTTTTTTAGATTCTGAAAATGAGATCGTCAGCGACTGACACATGGCCCTCTCAGCTACGGCGCCAAGCACACAGCCCTGCCGCGGCTAAGGAGGAGGAAGAGGAAGAAGGGAAGTGATTTACCATGTGTGGGAAATTCTGTGCCCTTCTGGTCCAGTCAGTGAAATTTTGTAACTTCTTTCTAATCGTTTTTCTTTTTTTTTTTATTTATAGTTGGAAATACAAAAAATGTTATGCAAAAAAAGAAAAAAAAAATAAAGGAGAATTATTTTGGGGGAAAAGGATTTTGTTCCAAATTGTTCCCTTCTGTTGTGAGCCAGGTTCCCATGGGCAGTGGCTGGAGATGAGGGAGGAGGAGGCGGCGCTCCTGTTTTCTTTCACACAGTTAATTGTAAGATAAGCCAGGCACATGCATTCAGGTTCTAGTACAAAGAAGATAAGTTCCCATTCCATTTAGATTTCTTGCAGTTCTTTTGTAAAGACAGTACTCTATTTTAAATCCACTTAAATCAAGTAAAAAACCCTACAGATGCTTCACCAGGGAGTTAGTTTGTGCTTCTCACTTCCCTTTTTGCCTCTTTCTTTTTCTGACAGGCTGGCCGCGTTTTCTTGCCAGAGTTAAATACGGTTCTGAAGTCACTTCTAATTTTAAATGTAAGACTAAAATCCTTCTACAGAGGAGTTGGTAATTGGAGCAATTTTTAAATGACTTCAAAGTGCCTTCAACAAGCTAAAATGACGTAGCGGGAGAGTTCTTTCTCTTAGTTCCCTGATGATGGGTTTCAGCTGTCTCCTGGGCTCCGGTGACCACCGAGTGTTTGTAGCAATAATCTCCTGAGTAATCATTTATTATAAAGGACTACTCAACTTTTTCTTTAGAAAGATGGGGTTTAGCACTGTTCCTTCTCAGTGGGAGGGGTGCTGCTCCTGCAGTTACATGTGGGCCCCGAACTCTTCTGATGCTCTGCTGCTATGCTAAGCATCTCAGCTGCTTCCCCATTAGGCAGTTCCAGACCACAGTGTTCTGGCCTTTTCACTCCTGTTTTTGATACCAGAGAAACAGGGATTCCCCTTTGCCCGTAAGCCTTTCAGTGCCATCCTTTCTCGCAGCTGGAGCCTGGCGTTTTGTTTTGTTGTTATCTGCCATGTCTGTCTCTTCCAAATCTTGCTTCTAAATAATAAATCTTATTTTGATGCTGTTGTTAACTATTTCCTTTCCCCTTTGCCTTCTCCTGCCCATCTGCAAGGGTGCTGAGAGCACAGGTGGATTTAGGCATATTGCTTTAGATAATCTTTTCTGGAAGAGGCTGCTCCATTTTAGGGTGTAGCCCAGGTTTTGGCTAACATGCACTGCGGTTGGAAATGAAAGCCCTAAGATGTGCCCAGGGTCCTTCAGCTCCTCCAGGATGAACCTCTGAATGGGATCCTCTGTGGAGGAAATGCTGTGCTCTGCAGCTCTTCCTCCCTATGTATTGTCTCCAGTTTCTCTCTTCCTTGCAGAACAGTAACAGTCGTTCTCTTCTTGATCTGCTGCCAAGCTAACACTTAGGTTTAGAGTTCAATCCAAAATATTTTCTTCTGGTGATAACCAAAAGTCCAAGCCCAGGTGAGTGTGACCGTCACAAGGTTTAACATAGCAGGTAAGAGTGAAAAGGAGGAATACAAATACCTGAACTTTAACTTCATTCTGATGTGCAGTCCATGCTTCCACCAAGTTGTTTTTGCCCACAGGGGCTGGACATGCTTGTTCCAGTTTATTCCTGCATTAAGCTCAGCAGCCACTGGGGCATGTGTGATGGGGACTGGGGAGAAGACCTGTAAGTGACAGCCTGGTCCCCTGGCAGAGAGCAGCAGCCCCTGGCCTTTGCATTGTAGCTCCTTGGGTTTATCCATTGGGCTCTTAGGCGTGAATTGTTTTCAGCGGCTGTTTTTTGGCATGCACATTGATTCCTCTTCATCAGGTACTGTAGGGACAGGAAAAGGGGGAATGAGTTCAAACGTAAGGAGGGGAAGTTCAGGACAGATATAAGGCAGAAGCTCTTCCCTGTGAGGGTGCTGAGGCGCTGGCACAGGGTGCCCAGAGAAGCTGTGGCTGCCC
>JANRGW010003373.1:0-20938 GCA_024733675.1 Psilopsiagon aymara
ATTATTATTGGTGGTAGCAGCAGTGGTTTGTGTTATACCTCAGTTACTGGACTGTTCTTATCTCAACCTGTGGGAGTCACATTCTTTTGATTCTCTTCCCCATCCCTCTGGGAGAAGGGGGAGGAAGAGGGGGGAGTGAGCAAGCAGCTGCATGGTTCTGGGTTGCCAGCTGGGCTTAAACCACAACACTCTGCTAGACTGATGAAAAGCTCAAGCTTTCATCTTTTTTACTACAATAGAAATTATTTTCATAGACAAAAGCTCTTGCCTTCAATTCAAGCAACTGAAGCTATCTGACTGAGGCAGCACTCGAAGGACTACTTTCAAGGATGTTCTGACATGGTAGTGGAAAATACCAGAAATTTGCAGGTTTTTAAGCTTAGACTGTATGTGGTAGTTCAGGATCTAGATCACTATAGAACTGTATTGGGTTTGCATGGCAAGGTTTTGGTAGTGGTGGGGGCTACAAAGATGGCTTCTGTAAGAAGCAGCTTAGAAGCTTCTCCCCTGGCCAAGACTGAACCAATCACTGATGGTGGTAGCACCTCTGTGGTAACATGTTTAAGAACGCAGAAAAACTGCAACACATGAGTAGCCAGGAGAGAAGAAGAACTGTAAGTGAGATAAACAGCTCTGCAGACATCAAGGTGAGTGAAGAAGGAGGTGCTCCAAGTGCTGGAGCAGAGATTCTCCATCAGCGCATGGCACAGGCCACGGTGAAGCAGGCTGTGCCTCTGCAGCCCATGGAGGTCCACGGTGGAGCAGATCTCCCCCTGCAGCCCATGGAGAACCCTACATCAGAGAAGGGGATGCCTGAAGAAGGCTGTGACCCCATGGGAGCCTGTTCCTGAAGGGATGTACCCCATGGAAGGGACCTACAATGGAGCAGGGAAGAGTGTGAGGAGTCCTCCCCCTGAGGTGGAAGGAGTAGCAGAGACAATGTGTCATAAACTGACCACAACCCCCATTCCCCATGTTCCTATGCCATTCAAGGAAGGCAGGAGCAGAGAAAAACAGGAGTGCAGTTGAGTCCAGGAAGAAAGGAGGGAAGGAGGAAAGTGTTTTAAGATTTACATTTTATTTCTCATTATCCTACTCTGATTTGATTGGCAATAAATTAATTTGCAAAAGTTACGTCTATTTTGCCATGACAGTAATTGTTGAGTGATCTTTCCCTGTCCTTATTACGATCCACAAGCCTTTCATTATACTATCTCTCTCCTGTCCAGTTGAGGAGGCAGAGTGATAAAGCAGTTTGGTGAGCTCAACCCACCACAAAAATGAAGCAACTGCATTCCCTTATGTTTACATCGATTTCTGTGAGACGATGACCTTCCAGTATCTAGATCTCAGAATTCTCCAAGATGCTTTCTTGTAATTTCATTCTGGAAGTCTTATCTCCAGCACAAGGCAGAACATTTGCTCTAATGTATTATTCAGTTCTCCACAAATTACAATTCTACTTAAACATTACAGGTACTAGAGCTTCAGTATCACAACTGACTCCAGAGTTTTGAGGCTGAATTTCTAACTGCATAGTTGGGTGAGTCTATTGGAAGAAGGTGGACTACTTTGTATTTTAGATCCACTACCCTCTCTGCGGTACAGAAGGCCGTGTCTGGGGAAAGACAGGAAGAAAAGCACAGACAGAGCTAAACAAGATGCAATATGCCCAGTATATATACGAACTTCTCACACACCTCAAATTTTTCTGTTTATAGCATGCACATTTTTCCTCCCACTATTTCTTTCACACCATGTGGGTTGACACAGTTGAAAAGTAGGCCATACAAGTTCTGCACAACTTGTATACTTCAAATTTTTTTCTGGCACTTTGTTGAAAGAGCCAGGTTGTTTTCTGCTGGTCCTGGTACAGTAAGATGCATTTTGACTCTGTTTCCTCTTGGAAGACCACAAGTAACGCTGACTGTGTGAAAACAGCTTGTTTTAAAAACTTACAAATATTTTCAAAAAATATTAGCTTTATGTTTATTTTTAATTTCTTCTGCCCAATGTGTTTTTGGCTAAAATTCACCACAATTCTAAATTTCCACTTCAAATAATGAACTTAAGAGAACCCAAATTATCTTTTTCCCTGTATGAAACCAAACTCCAATTTGGACCAACAAATCACACTCATCCAGCTTCATTATCCTATTTTTCAGTGGCCTGACAACTTCAAGATCTTTAATGACCAACAGCATAGCAGCATGCATTAGTCAGGTTTTTAATGTCACTACAATAAAGTTGCATTAGCCATGAGCTCAAGAGCTCCCGTAGCTGCAATTTCATGGACTTCATAATATATCCATGCGCATTTTCTACACTATATGGAAACAACTTGTCACTCAATAACAAACAATCAAAAGTGAGCTTCTTAATCATATCCCTTCTTTTTGGTTAAATTATATTGCATGCTTTCATTTATAATTTTGAATGACTTCTTGGGGTTACAATTTGGAGAGGCTTGCAAAGTTGAGTGATATAACAGTAATAAATACGAAACAAAGTGTTTCAAGTTTGAATGCTGTAGATGACGGAAACTGCATGTTTAGCATAAATGAGACACTTGCTCAGATAAATTAACAGATTCAGCTCCCAAATATCTAAAAAACACAAGCAGATAGGGAGCAGAACATTCAACACAACACTTAAAAAACTTGAAAAATTAATGCAAAATATTAATACTTATATGCTATTTGTCCACTTAGGAATAAAAATAAGATAGACTTCAGTTCAGAATACTTATTTTAACTGTGTTTAAAAGTAAATCTCACATCATATTCTCCTTCTCCATTCATCATCTGCATAAACTGTTTTCATCCAATATTGTTTTTCTTCAAACAATACACATTTAGTGCAACCAAAGCCATGAAAACCTGTATGCATTTTTCTGTATTATTTGGAGTAAAAAGACAAAGTATTATTCCAACTATTTTAAAAAAAAACATATATGCGGTTTATTTTTATTTCAGAAATTATTGTATTCAAAGATAAATTCTAATTGATAAGAAAATTACTACCTATTGCAAAATCTGTAATAGTGTCAAATGTAACTTTAATTGCACCAACTTGTCACAAAAATAACCTGGCCTGTTATCTACTTCCATCAGTCTAATTATTCTTTTATAGCCTCTGCTTTGTTTCAAAGGGCAGCTGCTTATTGCTGTTAAAGTATTGTCCATCTGAAATTAAACCTTCCTCTCAAGGGCCTTGCTGATTTACTAACTAGCAATAACTAACCTCCTCACTGAGTTTCCATTTTGCAAAGACACTCATTAAAATTCAAGTTTTTGAAGGCTTACTCCTTTGTTCCCAAAGTAAACACTGGAAAGTACTCTTGGGGGGAGGAAAATAAACCTTCCAAAGAATCTTTTGAGTAAGTAACAAAACAAAAAAAACCACTATCATGTTTAGCTCATTGTTCTTAGTTCCAATATGGTCTCACAGCATAACAAGACAATTAATGTATAATGCATTAGTAGCAGAAGGATCACATTCCATTATGTGAATAAAACCGTATCTGCATTCTGTCTCTACACGGCTTTTTATTAACTCTGCATAGGTGGTAGAGGGGCAAAGAGAAAATAACTGTTTGATTTTTTTATGTTTGGAGTGACATTAAAGTGTCAGTTCCCCTGAGAGATCAGACTTGAATTTGGACTGAATAGCCAACTGCGTCTTTCTTCTAAAGTAATGACCCTCTTAAGCAGTATCTAACGTAAGCAAACACTAACAAATACCTTCTGAAAATTTATAAAACTTTAAACAAAAAATATATTTACAGAATTTTAACACATACCAATATAATTTACTTTTAGCAACTTTCTCGTCATCTTAAATTACATTCCAAGAGCTAGATGGAAGGGACAGCCTACTCTCTATTGTCTCCCTCATTGGTATTTTCATTTTTTCTATCAGATTCTGTTCTCCTTTCTTTTATTGTCTTACATTCTCCAAAGTTTTTTCCACAGGCATTTTCTTCTTCATGAAGGATGTTCTTCAGACTTTTAGGTAAGAAAGTTTTCTTCTCCATGCATACAGGTCACTCTAAACAGGTATGTCTGGGCTGCTCAGCATGACTAGGGACAGAATTTGACTCTCCCAGTGTGGAGATTCTTACCTGGTTTTGTACTTCCCCACTGTTTGTTTACTGGCCATAACTGCTTGTGGCAAATGTGCTTGTTCTGCCTTTCACAAGAGATAAGAGTAAACGCCTCCTATGCACAGTATTTATTCGGCTACACATACCTGTCTGAGCAGTGATAGCACACAGACAGATACCAGCCGTCAACTGAGAAGTGGTACATTTCTGCAGCACATGCATGGCTTCTCCAAGTCTGCCTTTCTGTGGTCCAGAGGGCCAGGTAAACAGGAAAGCAAGGACCTGAATGCGCAGACATAGTGACATAGGGAAAGTAAGGAAGGAAATCCAGGTGTGCTCTGGGTGAATAGTCTAGGGTCCTAACTTAAGTATGTGGAGGTGTGCAGTAAGATGAAGAAGATAATAGGGCCCACTAGTAGTTTGTTGGAGAAAAAGTGCGGGTAAGAGAATGAGATTTACCCTTCAGACGACATTTGCTAATCCTGATTTGAAACTATTCCAAAATTCATTAAATCAAGCTGTCTGGTCACCGCTTCATTTCACAGAATCATGGAATGGTTAGGGTTGGAAAGGACTTTAAAGATCACCTAGGTCCAATCCCTCTGCCATGGGCAGGGAAACCTCACACTAGACCATGTCGCCCAAGGCTTGGCCTTGAACACTGAGGGGGATGGAACATTTACCACCTCTTTAGGCAACCTGTGCCAATGCCTCATCACCCTTACAGGAAAGAACATCTTATCATTTTTAAAATGTTCCCAACAGAATTTCATAGCAGAGTCTGCAAAATTACTGAATAAAAAAAAATAGCCTAAAGAAGCAAACAAGCTAAAAGAGAATGGAGTAACTAATAAATGCATTGGGAAAGTGGAGTAATGAGTACCTAGCATTTGGAATAGGATATATCACACTAGATTTTGATGTTTGAATGTAATTTTTCACCGCTAAAACATATGGGTTACCATGGATGTATCCTGACCTCAGTACAGTAACAGAACTTCACCTTTCAAGTCAACAGCTGGCAGCCTTCTCAAAGGAAAGGTCTTTACAACAATCTCAGCACAGTCTCTTCTACTTCATCCAATGCAAACACACTAAGTTTCAGTTTACTCAGTTTCAGTCTCTGTGCAAGCTGAACATATAGGAATTGGCATTCTACTATTACACAAAATACTGGAGGATGAGGATAATTTTATTGAACATACTCAAGATACAAAGCTAACTTTAAATTAAAGAAGCAGATAGGATATTTCCATTAAGTTTTAAAAAAACAGGCTGTGGACTTTGACAGACAAACACTTATTTTGCAATTTTCATTTTCATTAAGGAAAATTTTATCTGAAGACCTGGTTTAATTGATTATGAAAGAGTAAGGAGGCATTTCAATTTCTTTTACAGTGGACACTGCATAAGAACTTAATTAAATGAAAGCTGGTTTTCAGTTTTGGCACACAGAGATCCAGTTGCCTTAAAAGAATGCTCATGTAAGTGAGGGCATCAGTATAATCTTGGAGCATGTCTAAACCTTCCAAGCACCCTGATATTTCAGCCTAGAAACTGGAAGAGACAAAAACCTTACCATCATCTTTGTGTCAAAACATCTTCAAGTGCTTTGCCAAATCAGGTGAGTGCTTCTTTGACTAGTCTGAAATTATTGGCAAAGAAAACTATAATATTAGTATACCTTTTTTGGTTACTGTCGAATAGTAGTAGACTAAGTAGGAGTTCATTTCAGATGTGCTCTAATATCAGTCTTTATAAAATAAGATACTACTTAGCAACACCTAAGTAGGACATGTCAGTTTTCAGGATATGTAAATAATCTAGGCCCTATCTGAGTCCATATCCAAGTGAATTTCATATAGCTAAATTGCTTTAGATGACAGCAGCTTCATAACAGCATGGTACACAACACAAAAACTTGCCAAGAAACTAAATAGTCAGGCACCTAACGTATATTAAGCTCCATGTGCTCTTTCTCTACTGACATAAGTACCTCATCTGGTTTTCATAAAATTAGCTTTGATACCCTAATACTATCAATTTTAAAGAACAGATCTGATTCATTCTGCCTTGAAAATAACATCTGAGCTGTGCTAATGGACATGTAACACAGATGTACAAGTAACTCTACCAGTGTTACTCATACTGAATAATGGCAGTGTGTCTCAGTGGGCATACAGAATTAATTAAAAGCAACAAAGATCTTTGCTCAAACAACTGCTGATGACTGTCAGCCTACTTATTAAACACTGCTTTATATACCAAGTTTCTCACTGAAACAGAAAGAATTCTTTGAAATATACTGCATAAGACTTAGATGGGGATAGGTGTGCATGTGGGTTTTTTCAGCACAACATGCCTGAAGTTCACACATGAAGCTACCCAACCTACACGAACATTCACTGCAAAGTTTTATGCTTTTATTACTCAAAACACATTAAAAATAATACAAATGTGATAGTGAGAAAAAAGATCATTTTTGAAAAATGAAGATGCCACAGTATTAACAAATTTGTATTAACATGCCCTGATACATATCTGTACCTAAGCAATGTACAATGAGTATTTCTTCCAAAACCTCAGTTCTAACCACACACTTGCCTCCATCATTTCTGTCCTACTGAATTCTTCTATTAAAGAAGGGAATATGTGAATTTATTAATGGAAAAAATGTCCGCCAAACCATAAACTCACTAACATATCTTCAGCTTCTTCAGTGTCATTACTTTGATTCCACTTTAAATCCGTTTTAGTAATCCATTTTACAGCTTTTGGGGTGAGTGGTGGATATTCTGATTCAATGTGGTCTAATGACTTCCAAAGCAGAAAGAAAACAATTTTGATTCCAGAGATGATAATACAATTGATGACATACAGCTTTGAGTCATGGTTCATTATACAATATTTACACTGACTTTAAGAAATTTTAAAGAAATCAATTTTTTTTACAATATATTGTACAGTATTCTATAGCATAAAGAATGACATGCTCAGAATCAGATCACCTGGTGACTGAAACTAAGAAATCAACTACCTAACAGAATTTACAATGATATTTGCAACCTTTCACTTAGAAGACAAAAGTTTGGTGAGAAACAAAATTATTGAGCCAGAATTGTTCAACAAAGTACAGCATATTTCTTAATGAAAACACATCCTTCATCTATTTACAGATAAATATTAACTTCTCCTTTGTGAAGCTAAATATGAGGATGGGGACAGAAATGTCTCTCCTGAAAAGCATTTCTCTCACATATCCAGAGAAGCAGACAATAATACATCCTAAATTAGCTCCTCGGTTTCCAGGTGCTTCAACCTATTTCAATTTACAGGCCTTGGAAGAACATTTGACAAAACCAAAGTCCCAATACGCTCACAAGTATTTAAATGTAAAGATATTCGAAACAAAATAGTAAAATTTATTTCTGCATGTACTTTAAGAAAAATGTACTCTTGCAGACTGCTACAGATTGGTGAAAGCAATTGGAATTTCTAAGCCTTTGCTTCTCATCCTTATTGGTTTATTTTTTGTTGAGATTCAGAGAGTTAAAATTGTGCTTTCTTAATTGAGGTGAAGCTTGTGGATTTATTCCTTTTTAGAGGGACAGAAGTAGTTTAAAATGTATGTCCTATAGACAATATGATGTTGATTTTATGTTCATTTTAATTGGCATCTCTTTCCTCCTGTTCTTTCTTCAAAATCTCATGTGGCTTTTTTCTCACCTTGCTATGTTTTTCACTGATTTTCTTTTTCCCTGCCTCCAACCCACACTTAAATTTCAATTTCTACTAAGAGAATTTTAAGCTATTAATTGCTGAGTCAGATTTCCACACTTACAACTTTAAGTGAATTCAACAACCATTCTTCCGTATTACAGTAAAATACATGAAGGAAAAAAAAATAGGACTACTTCAAAACAATAGAACACCTTAGCTTTCTAGAGTTTGATAATGTCAGTTGGTACACATACACGCTGAAGAAACAAACATGCATTAATCAGAATAGGAATTCCCTTCTAATCATGACTTTTGTCAGTTTTTTTGATATTTGCATTTAGAGGCTCAGGGTACATATAAAATAATGATTCAAGAGTGATTAGGCACTTACTGCACTTTGCTTACTTTTCAAACACTGAAATACTGTTTGAAATGGAAAGTAAGCTGATGCAGAAAGCTGAATACCATTCTAACACGGCCACTGTGAGCCATTAAGAAAAAAATGTTCATAAGAAGTCAGTGCAACACTGGATCCGTTTTCCCAGAAAGTTTATGGAATCCCTGTCCTTGAAGGCTTTTAAAACTCAGTTAAATAAGCCATGGCTGACTTAATCTCTGGTAGTTCACCACTGCAAGGATTCATTCATGCAAAAATTTTCAAAACTCTAAGTTATACATTAAAATAATCAGCCACTAAGTGAAGGATGATGAACAGCTCACAACGATCAAAGTTAACTTGGAGAGAGAACTGAAGTTCATTCTATTACCTAGTTGCAGTCTGCATCTCATTTATATCAGAACTATGACACTATTGTGTTTTAGCAAAATGAAACCCAAAAACCCAAAACAACAATACCAAATATGATAAGCCAAATTTCATAGTCAGTTCAAAACCAGCACACATTTTACAATATAAACTTGAAATCTGAGACCAAGAGAGAATTTGGTATCAGTAAGATGTAAGTAGAAACTGAAAAGACTGTGAAGTAAAACAGAGTATATTCAATTTACTACCCTACAGACGGACTACAAAATGAAACAAAAAGATAATGGCCAAAAATCAAGATTTAGTTAGGGGTGTTTTTTAAATGTTTTATTATATCCCTTTCAAGGTAATGACAGCAATGTGGGTGGTTTCGTATTTTCAAATTGTATTATGTAGCTTCTCATTGCAATATTCCTGTAAAATTGAGGGTTTTGGTAGTTATGAGTAATCACAAACTTATTTTAATTTTACAGTCTTTTCAGCTGGTGTCCCTAAGGTCTTTGTTACAGTTCTTATCAATGGACCTTGACCTATATAACCTGAGATTAGGTGAGCCCTTAAAGAAGTACATTTAAAAGCATTACCTGCCAAGGATTAGAGTAGACAAGTAGTCATATACCAAGCTATGACCTTCACCTAACACAAATGTCACATTCCCTTAGGAAAGGTATACGTACAAGAAAAATAGCACACCTTTCAACCAGCTTCCTCTGGTTGAAACCAGGTGGCTCAGCATTGTTGATTTCATTCACTAAGTGCCATACTTAGTAAAGACGTATTATGAAACTTTGCTATGCTCCATTCCACTGAATAGGAAAACTAGACAAATATTCAGGACTTTATTCTCCCCTTAATGCATATGTAACTTCTGTCACTGTTAATGAAGCCTTATTACACTCATTAGTCCTATTCAGCACTTCTTATTCAACATAATGATTGCAATAGTACTTGTGCTTTAGTGTGCAGCACCAACTAAAGCCCACAGAAAACAATTGCCTTATCTCCATATTATTAGATTTTTGTTCTTCTTCCAAGCACCACTTTTTATTTAGAGTTTGGAGAATGTCAACTGTAATCTGATTGAAAGAAATCAGAAAAAAGAATTAAATTTAATAATATTTATTTAAATTTATTAATCCCCCCCCCCCCCTTTTTGCCTACTGTATCATGGTAAACAGAGTCAGTTAAATGCCACATTATTTTTCCATGGATTGTATCATTTTAGAGCATCATTCTGCTGGGAACAGACACAGAAGAGAAGCAACATAACCACCTTCGTTTCAAACCACATTAATTTGTTGTGAATATGTGCAGAAAACAAATCCTTTCATGGATAGCAAGCTAAATAGGGCACAGGGGTAAATAACATATAATGCAAAACACTGGTAAAAAATGGAGGAAGAGGAGAAAATAACATGATGAGAAATTACTAAACTTTAGCTAGGCTACAGGAGCCCCAGCTGCATTACAGAAAGAAAAGCTACCACTACTACGAAATCACTTTGAAAATGAAATCAGTTTTTAAAATAAGGCTGTTGAGGACTTAGGTATTTAAATACAGACTGTTAGACCTATTTTTTTACTTGTAGGCCCTTTCTACTTTATATTAATGAGAACACAGCATTGAAAATACTTGCAAATTTATCAACCCTAACTAGGGCCTGAGCATTTCATGGCTTCCTAGCATCACCATTTGTTGCTGAACCAGTATCCAAAACTCTGAGCTTCGATTTCTTTAACTATCATTGCCATTTACTCCAGAAAGGTGAGTTAGTACAGGATTATCTGCCACTGTGGACAACATGAAGCAACAGCTTGGAGAAACACAAGCTGCCAAAACTATTTATGACCTCCTAAGCACTTGTATTCTGTAAATAGGGGGTTATGTATATTTTGTTTTGTTTTATTAGAAGTCGATAACTCAGTTTATGATGAAGCCAAGTCCACCAATTTTTTTATTTCTTTTTTCTGTTTCTTCTATTTCATCCTACTCTAACTTGCTGATAATCACACACCAGCTCATACTTCTGGCATTAGCTCTTAGAGGTCAGCAGCAGGTTGTCAACAAGACACAGCAACAGAGATGAGAGTCAGAAGAATAATTTATCTAAAATAATAAATTTAGTTGCTTAGGAAATAATGTGGTCACTTAAGCAAAGAGAGACAGAAAATGAGGTAATATAAAATGACTATAAACTCCCTTCCGTTCTCCCTTTGTTCTAAGTGGAGATCAAGAATAGAACTGCAAGAACAGGAATGGCAGGATGATGAGCAGAGCTGAGATCCTCCAGAACTATTTTCCTATATACATTTTTATCATAAAATGCACCACAGAGAAAGACGCTATATCACAATAAAACAAAGTAAAATAAACAGATAAATTAGGAGCAACTAGCAAATTCACCTTCTTAAATAATCACAGCTGCAATTTGTATATTATAAGATCATAGAAAATACATGAGATCTCAACATTTTCATAAAGTTGAAAAGAAAAATGTGTAATTATTCAATAGCCTTTTCTGACTCAAGTTCTGTCCAACTTCAAACACCCCTATACACTTAAAATACCTTCTGGGCTTGTTGCAGATTTTACCAGTGTCCCGTGGTCACAGAAAATAACCTAACTAAAGGGGAATACATGTGAAACCCAGAGCTGACATAAGCAGAAGAGCCTCCATTAACACCAGTTACACCAAGCCTACTTTCTCCTCTAGAGATCTGCTATAATGAAAAGCTCTTACAACATTTTGATAGATTACCAGCATAGTCTAATATCTGAATAGCAAGAAGTGCTACAACTAACCATTTATGTTATCCTCAGAACTCCAAGAAGACTACAGTAAAGGTATTCTGAGAAAGAATGTACTCCATGTATCACACATGTACATCAGCACCATCAGCCTATTTGTTTCTTACCTTCTCAGGGGATCTTCCTGCCAAAAGTTTTACAAATTGCCAGAATTTAGAATATTACTAGGGTAACATCTTTTCTTTGTATAAACATATAGTTTTGGTTTAATATATACTTTAATAGTATATGTATGATGTAAAGTTATTATTTTACTTGGTCCTGCAACAGGTTCAAGCTAAAATATCACATATAGACTTGCAAAAATTTTCAAAACCAGCTGGGTGTTAGACCTTTCTCAATCAGTTGTTATGAACAGTAGATAATTCTCAGCACTGCTTCAGGAACAGAATTTAATGTAACATGGCAACACTGCATGGGCAGCTGAGTATTGTACATATCTCCTTCATCTCAGCCTTTTTTTTTTTTTTTCTGGAGGCTCAGAGAATCTTAGTCTTTAGCAAAACAGAAAACTCATACCATTAATCTCAGAACAATGGTTGTTTTGGAACATACTTTTTTAAGCAAAAAGCACCAATTATTATAATTGGCTTGAGGGAAAAGAGAAATGTAAAGTAAAGCCCAATTTTATTAAAATGACAAAATCAATCAGGAGGAGTTGGATTACTTGGCAATTAAAAAGATAAAGAAAAACAAAACAACAACAACAACAAAAAAAACCCAAACAAAAAACCACCAACAATAAAAAATCAACACCACCACAACAACAAGAGAAAAAAAAAAGTACCAAACTAAAACCAGGAGCACCGCCACTGTTTTCTGGTAGAGTGAACTTTACTTTTTTCTCAAAAAATTAGGCTAATTTTTATTGTGGCCTCCAGAAACTCTACTCACAGGCTAGACTCGGCTGGTAAAACCAGTATTATTAGCCTATCAGGTTTAGGACAGCAAATAATTAAGAGTGTACTGCATTTTCCATAATTCTTTTCATATCAAATGCACATATCCTACTGTGGTCTTTTCCCGCAGTCCACTGCAGCTGAGCCTGTGCCTGGCTACATACCTCACGAACCCAGACCCTGACCCTGACCTTGCAGACCTGACTTTTCCCAGCTTCATCTCAGGCCTGTTTCACAGCTCGGTCTGGGAATATTAATTCTTGGCTGAACATGGTTATGGTTACCAAACCTATTCTGTTGCCCTTGTAGGATGATGCCCCAATTGGTGAAAGCATAGATCTGCCTGCCTGTCACCCCCAGCTCACTTTCTCTATGGGGCAACAAGACCTGTTTGTTGCTCCCTGACACAAGCTATTGAGGTGTAACAGACAAAATGGAAGGCAACAGTTCTCCACTTCACAGGCACATACAGGGAAAAAAAAACCCAAACCAAAACCCAAAAAACCTGAGATATGCCTCTAATAATCCACATCCCAACTCTGATTCTGATAGCTAACAACCTAACTGAACATGAGACTTACAACACTCTAGAAAGTCATATTTATGTTTTCCAATCTCAGTGATCAGGCAAACTGCGTGTATAAAGGTATTTGTTCCTTCCTATCTGTAAGGCGTATCATCGAAAACTTTTTCTTGATCAATAGTTATGATTCTAATCTGCAAAAAGAGTCATGATACTTGGGCCTTCAAATTGTTCTGTTTTTTTTAAAAAGGAACCATTTCTATCAGTGATTCTTACTGGATGCTGCTGTACATGTAAGCATTCATGCCATTTGTGCAGAGCACAGTGAAGACTCTAGTTTGCCTCCTCAGTCCTTTTTGCCCTCTTTTATGTGAGTGTATATAGAAACAACAACAGTAACTTTGCAGCCAGATGATGAAAATTCTTTAAGCAAGTCCAATCATAGTAAGTACTCAAGATAAACAAATATACCTTAAAACTTTTAACAAAAAATACCTATATTTTAGGCAGTGCAAAATTACTTCTCTTCAGAACACAGCCCTTTGGGCACAGATATCCTTTGTTCCTTTTATATTTTCTCTTAACTTTGAGTTACTGAATATGCATTCTGATTTTTAAAATGTCAGAAGCCAGCCTATAAGTTTATTATATGATCACGTGACATGGTCAGCATTAAAAACTTACTCATTTTACAAATGTTGTGTATGGCAAACAATATTGAGCATTTTAAGATTACCCTTCCCAAACGTACTAGCCTCTCAAGTCTATAATTAAAATCAATTAATTTATAACTAAAAGACTTTGTTTTAAAATCTAATTTACTGTTCTTTTTAGTCATCTTCTGGTGAATTACCTAAAGATCATGTTTCTAGGCTTGACCCTGAGATTCTTTAATATACCGTAAATTCCCTTTAACGTCTTGAAAAGAAAAAAAAAATATTTGTAGGCACATGATAAAATTGTCATATTTGTAAAACAGCTGTGGATGGCTTTTCCACAAATATGTATTTAAGTAAAGCCTTCTTAAGTGAAGCATAGAATCATAGAATAGTTAGGGTTGGAAAGGACCTTAAGATCATCTAGTTCCAACACCCCTTCCATGTGCAAGGACACCTCACTAAACCATGTCACCCAAGGCACATTCTGATATTAAAACAATCCATCATTCATATATCTTTAAAGCTCAGGTTTTGAAAGGTGAATACAATTATTGACTCTGATCAAAGATGGCTTAAGGATGACAAGTAAAGCTCTAAAATATAGGGAGATCATTAGAGGCCAGTAAAGATGGATGAACTGACACATTCAATCTTTGTAGGCAACAGAGGAGACAAATAGCAGAGGAATTTTAATATTAGTTAATAACAAAAATTGAATAATCTGTATTTTTGCTGCCAGCAGTCAACAAAACCCTTAACACATTATTTTTGTAATTCATTCAACAGTAAACTATTGAAAAAATATGTGATATTTTGCAGTGGGTTGACCTTGTCTGGGTGCCAGCAGCTCAACCAAGCCACTCCATAACTCCCCTCCTCAACAAGAGAGACGAAGAGTAAATAAGATGGAAAACACCCTTATGGATCAAGGTAAAGGCAGTTTAATAAAGCAAATGCAAAGGCTGCATATGGAAGCAAATGAAAGGTTTACCCTCTATTCCCCACCAGCAGCCATGTCCAGCCACTTCCCAGGAAGCAGGGCTTCAGTACACATAGTGACTGCTCCAAAAGACAAAATAATGAATACCCCTCTTCCTTGCTCCTCCTTTCTCTTAACTTTTATTGCTCAAAAGTCATATAGTGTGGAATATCCCTTTGGTGAGTTTGGGTCTGCTGTCCTGGCTGTGTCCCTTCTAAGGGAAGCATAGTTCTGAGTGTAGAAAAATAAATTACTATGGAATATGGAGAAAAAGAGATTTTACTTCTTTTTTCAGTAGATCATTCTAATTACTTGGAAGCTATTCAGTTATCTCACAAGTATCCACAGGACTGTTTGAAATCTTGATAACTAGACTGAAAAAAGGATTCTTGTGATGGTATCTATTCACTCATCTAATCTTTGTAGACAATTGCAATAAGAAATCACAAGCTCTGCAGATAAAAGTCCAATTTTTTATGGTGTGCTTATAAATTGTCTTACGCAATATGTACAAAGCATAAACTGTTACTGTATTTTACATAATAAAGAACAGTAACAGTCAAGACTTGCAGTGATGTGTATATTTTCTCCCCATAACATTCCTGCCTTACAAAATGCTTGGGTTTCTGGCAAGGTACCTTCCACTGCACTGCCTATTTGTGATGAAATGCTACCTTACTTTTTTCCATTGCTGATGCTTCCTTTCCCCCAGTGAATCTAGGCTCATTACAATCCATTCAGTACTTCTGCTGTAACATTCATAAGGTGATTTGTCAATACTGTGACATGACCATACAAAAGAAACAGATGCAATGTCCCAGCCACCAGCCTGATTAATGAGGAGAATGCAGTGTAATGAGAATTTCTAGTGGCTAATGTAGCAAGAAAGAATCAAAGACTCTTGTGGAACAGACTATTTCATATTAGAACTGTGTGAAGTATGACAGTACTTGTCTAGATCTGTGAACCTGTCTACACCAATAACAGTGAAATATGTCTAAAGCATGTTGAAGTTACACAATTCAAAACTCAAAACAAAATAAACATAATCATGTACTTTGAATAGTGCTAAAATAGTACCAAACATTCGCAACTGTACATTCAGAGCTTACACAGATGCTTGTGGTTTCGCTGTTCATTTGTTTTTTCCTTCCCAACAGAATGAGGTTGTGACCAGGAAAATCATTAAGCAGCTAAATGGCAATTTTTTACTGTGAGAAAACTTAGGATACATGTTGTCTAATTTTAAAGGGATGATGAAGCACATCGCATACTCAAAATGTTGGCATGAAATGAGACACTCAGGAATAAAACCAAATTCACTGCTTCTCTCTCAGGTTGTTTCCCACTTCTGTTACGCCACCAGCAGCTACCTTCCATATCCCAAAAGATGAAAAAGTCAACCTACACCACTGCATCTACAGGAGTAAAAAAAAACCACTGAAAACTGAAGACTATTTTGGGAAGTTTGAACACTGCATACGTAGTCACAGAAGGCAGAATGCAAAAGTACAGAAAAAGTACAGTAAAAAGGTAAGTAGCTCAATAGTAAAACTAACTGTACTTTAATGCTCAGTAGAGGCCACTGATAATTAAATAGGAATAACTGGACTTTCAACAGATTCTGACCTTCAGATTGCTTCTTCATTATGAGCTATGTTGTTCCTGAGAAGCACAGCATATGGCTAGGTCACTATTTTGAATGAAGAATGTAATGATCTGCAACATACATTAATTTTACTAAAGCTGTTTGTTTTGGTTTGTTTTTTTTATCACCTGACTTACTGGCTAATTTCAATGTTCAAGTTACTGGCATATTTCAGTGTTCCAAACTAGGAAAAAAAGCATTAAAAAATCATATATAGACCAAAGATACATATTTCTGTCTTTACTAAGATGTTATATCCCATTTGATTGTGGCCAAAAGGTAAGCATTTGATGCTGCTCTCACATTGAACTAAAGGTTTCAAAACTTTGAACTTAGAAACCTCTTTTGCTAAAGTTAGAAATATATTTATGTTTTTCAAATGCTTTCATTTAAGGTTTACATTTTTAAGGTGTCTTGGGACAAATCACGACATGTAAACCAGGTTCTGACTCTTAAATGACCACTGAAGTGAGAAACTCACTCTTGCTTTCTCCTTTTCTTCTTACACACTCCAAATGTCATGGTATTAAACAGAACAGTTTACTTGTCTCCCTGAAGGTTTCTATTAGGATTATATAAACTAGGCACTGTTTTACCTATCCCGTTTAAAAATTCCATCCAAACATATTAAGTATTCATTAGGACTATAGTCTTATTCATTGTTTTGGAAATTCTGGATAATAAGCATAACCCAAGCTTACATTCTTTCTCAATATTATTTTTAGTCCCATTATCAGTTAAGTAAGACACACTGACTATAATGCCGCCAGCCTATACGCCTCCAAACCTTCTTCTTGTGTTTCAAGGTTCAACCAAATTTGACAAAACAGTTAAGATCTCAAAAGCATTAATGTCTTGTATTCGTAATACTCAACATCTAGAGAGAGAGTAGAAATCCTGAAAGTACTCCTTCTGAGGAAACAGCAGAAAGTTGACCTTTTAGCTGCTTTTATTCTTAGAGGAATAGGCAGTAACTAACTAGGCCATTAGCATACATCTAATTCCAGACCACCACAATATATGTCATCTGTGATCATCATGATAGGCCACACAACTGAATGAAACAAATCTGAGAAAGATTTTGGGACATGGGAGAAAGAGGGATGAGATAACACTGAGACTATTATATGGAATAGGTAATATACAGAAGAGATAACTTCTGGGATAGTTTCACTGACATGCTAAAAATAGAGTGTAAGTTTTGGGTCAAAAGGGGAGCAGGGAGGTCCAGAGTATAATGCAGTGAGAAGGGTATTACAGATGCACCATAGCAAACATGTTTCACTATATCCATTAGTTGCACAATGAATCATAATGAAATAGCACTTTGAATGAACAACAAGAACCCTTGCAATGCACATATAAAAACTTTGAGAAGCCCATCATTTGGTCACACACTGAGGTCTCACAGGTGTGCTGGTTAATTAGATGGATGAAAGGAGTTGGGAGTTCTTTCTAGAGCAAAGTCAGTGCTAATGACAAAATTTTTGTGGGGGGAACAAAAGGGAAAGAAAGCTAGTTTTGCTATTCCCAAACTGTAAATATACAGAGATATATGAAAGGGGTTTCAAACTACATCTCCTTCAGAACTGAGAAAGCAAACAGAAAATTAGGTGAATTCAACATGTTAGTGTCACAGAAAACAAATAAGTGATGTTGAGAGGCACTGGTAACCTGGAAGTTATGCCTGTGCTTTTAATCTAGGATGGAAATCTTCAATCTGAGTATGCCATCAGTTAACTATTTTATTTTATACCTTAAGTAAACTAAACCAAAACAAGTTACACTGGAACAGTTACAGTGTTCCATATACATGGAGATATGCTTTCTCCATGCATACATGGATATATTTTCACATTTGAGAAAAATCAACAGAAGAAAATTCAATTTCAGGAGAAGAGTTAAACCTAATGGAAGAGTTTAAAACAGTTCCCTCTCAAGGTAACTCTCATAAATGCATAAATGAAACAGTAGCAGAAAATTCAAAAGCCTACCACAGGCAATAAACTGAATATCCATATATTACATATATGCTCAAGTAAACAGGTGCATAAGACTGGTTTTATTAAAAATGCAACACTGTTGGGCTGTTATTTCAGTCATTTAAGTACTCTTCATTACAGAATAACTTCATGTATACACCACTGATACAGAAATAAACAGAGCTAATAGTATAGTCTACATTCAAAACAGTATTAATAGAGGCCCCTTAATGATAAACATACTATTTATTTTAAGATATTATTTTAAATACATTGAAGTTGTTTGATTTTATTCTCCGATAGTGGTCTAGAAGCAATTAGCAACCATTTTTACAACCAAAACATGTAAATGCATATGCATCTGCAAAAGGAAAAAGCAAGGTAAAATCCTTGCTGACATACAAACCTTCTCTGTTCACATTTCTTTGCTATACAACCAGAATTTGAACTGTTGAAAGTGATGTGGTTGTCAGAAACATAATCCTGTTTTTCTCAGAGCTCATCTGTTTCATCATGCCTTTTTTTTTTTTTTTGAAACAACCTTAGTGCCATGAAATTCTTACTTCCTCTCAAAATTCTTTCATTGACACAGCATATGTACCATGTGCATATTGTCGTGGTTTAAGCCTCTCAGCCACGCAGTTTGTTCACTCACTCCCCCCTCTTTCTTCCGCCCAGCTCCGGGAGGGATGGGAAAGAGAATTGAAAGAATGCAACTCCCACAGGTTGAGATAAGAACAGTTTAGTAACTGAGGTAAAACACAAACCACTGCTGCTACCACCAATAATAATAATGACAAGAGAAATACAAAGGAAGAGAATACAACAGCTCACCACGTATACCCAGCCTGACCAAGCAGTGCACCTCCCCACCCTTCTGGGTCTCTGCCCTCCATTTTTTACACCCTGGGCATGATGTGCTGCGGTATGGAATATCGATTTGGACAATTTGGGTCAGGTGTCCTGTCTCTGCTTCTTCCCAGCTTCCCTTCCTCCCTGGCAGAGCATGAGGCTCAGAAAGTCCTTGGCCAGACCAGAACACTCTAAGCAGTAACTGAAAACACTGGTGTTATCAGCACTGTTCCCAGGTCGAAAGCCAAAAACACAGCGCTGCACCAGCTACCGAGAAGGAGAAAAATGACTGCTACTGCTGAACCCATGACACTCTTACATATCTTACTGATCTGCTTTGGAAGTTCTGAGGTACAGTCAGACAATGTGCTCAAAAGATAGCAAAAACTTTTAAAAGCCTGAAAGTACAGTATAAAGGACATTCTTCCCTCCCCATAAGATTCTCCTTGCACCATGCAACACCTCAATTGGCTAACACACTGTTTACATTTAAAAATTAAAGACTTAAGAGCCCAATGACCTCAATAGAAATCTTTCCACTGATGTCATTTGGCCATGGATCAGATCCTAAACCAACAGAGGTCAATACTTATTCTCGCTCACTGTTTTTTTCTCTGCCAACCATTTCAACTCCACTATGGTGCCATACTACCTGACACAAAAAACAGACTGACTTCTCAAATAGTCACATTAACAAACCCTGATTGCGAACAGAAATATTCAAGTGCATAGATATTAATTTTTCAGTACATTCCAATTAGTGCTACACCTCGGTTTAGTAAGCTAACACCAGTGAGATAATTTTTGGCTTTTCAATTGCAATTTAGTGTTTGGGGATTAATAGTTTTGAACTCCATTCATAACATCAAGTCTAGAATGAGACAGTTTGCAATATCCCTTAGCCATTCCAAACATCTCTTAAATCCTAGTCATAAACGTCAAGTTTTATAATGCACAGGTCTATTCATATGGAAATCATGAAACAGAAAAGGGTGAATTCTTGAATTTTCTTTAATTTCCTCCAAAGAATTTCCTTCCTTTATGCTTTTGCTCTTATCTTTATGTGGTGGTTTTGCTTTTGTGTATCACACCCCATTTATCTGGGTGCTCAAGAACAAAGCAACAGCAACAAAGTACTTCAGAGAACTTGGGAACTGCACTCCAACTGACCCTCAGAAAAAAAAGTAACTTGAAAGTGTATTTTAACTGGGAACAGAAATTATATAATGCCTTTAACAGTAGTGATAACATCTATAAAGTTTTTAAAATCTATTCCACAAAAAGGAACTCGGTGATACTGGAGGTTTGAACAAACCACAAGCAATTAAAACTGGGTTTGAGGCAGACTATAGATCTGTTTCTATTTCAAACCCCTATAAGATCAGCAATGGTCCTTCCAAGACTCTTTACATGGTCCAGAAATAAATCCTGCTACATACGTTAGAGTGAAACATGACTGCTTTGTGGAAAAGAAATGCTCAGAACAGCTTCAGCCTTTAAAGAACTAAAATATCTGGCCTCCTGCTGATGCTATTCTACTAACTTACCATTTCTTCATTTAATGCATCTGTTTGTTTCACTATATACCGTGAAATGTGTTAGGAAGTTCATTATGTTTGGTTAGATAAGCTAATGCTGAGTGGCAAATATTACCAGCTAAAAAAATTATAATGGGGGAAGGAAGCTCCCGATTCTTTTTGAAGTATACTATAATTCAGGTATTTTCAGATAATGTTTCTATCTTTATTTGTCTTAGAGGTGATAAGAATATTGTTATTACTGAGGGTAGTCAGACACTGGAACTCATGGCCCAGAGTACTTGTGGATGCCTCACCCCAAGAAGTGCTCAAGCCAGGCTGGATGTCGATATGCTGGAGGGAAGGAATGCCATCCAGAGGGACCTTAACATGCTTGAGAGATGGGCTGATGCCAACCTTATGAAGTTTAACCATGCCAAGTGCAAGGTCCTACACCTGGGTTGGAGCAATCCCAGGCA
>JANRGW010003373.1:21038-45558 GCA_024733675.1 Psilopsiagon aymara
TGCCCATGGCAGGGGTTTGGAACTAGATGATCTTAAGGTCCTTTCCAACCCTAACTATTCTATGATTCTATGATTCTATGGATGGGACTTTGAGCAACCTGGTCTAGCTGAATGGGTCCATGCATATGGCAGAGGGGTTGGAACCAGATGATCTTTAAGGTCCCTTCCAATGTAAACTGCTCCATGATTCTATGATTATCACAATACTTTCAGGATTTGAAAGAATTAAGTATGCAATTGGACTCTAAACAGCAGCTGTTGGTTTTTCCATGTGCTAGAGAAACAGCAATAACCTCCCGATACTTCTTTTGAGTGACTGTGTGACTGAATATTCAATTTGCGATGAAAGTAGTGAAGCAACTTTAAAGCAAAACGAAAAAAAATATTTAAGTCTTTCAGGAGGATCTGTGGGGCATCACAGCAAAGCAAATGAGTCAACAAACAACTGAATCACAAAACAATGAAAAGATCACCCCATATACCTGCACATGACACTGGCCTGATGCTTATATTGTAAGTACAGTAATGAAATGTCTTATTTTGGGGAAGCTATTATACTGAATAATGTATATCTTCAGAAAGGACATATATGTTTATTAAGAATATTGATTACAGACCAATGAGCTCTCTAAACTTAAAAAAATAAATAATTGCGGACAGATTCCATTTTAACATCTAGCACAAGCCCAAGATGGAGTCTTCTCCCAGTCAGTTATGTCTTGCAGGCTCCATGGATTAGTACTGATATAGGCTGCTATAATGAGCAATGCAGGAAAATATACAGAATCATAGAATAGTTAGGGTTGGAAAGGACCGTAAGATCATCTAGTTCCAATCCCCCTGCCATGGACAGGGACACCTCCCACTAAACCATAACACCCAAGACTCCCTACAACCTGGCCTTAAACACTGCCAAGAATTGCACATCCACAGCTTCCCTGGGCAACCTGTTCCTGTCCCTCACCACCCTTACAGTAAAGAATTTCTTCCTCATATCCAATCTAAACTTCCCCTGTTTAAGTTTCAACCCCTTACCCCCTGTCCTTTCACTACAGTCCTTAATGAACAGTCCCTCCCCAGCATCCTTATAGGCCCCCTTCAGACACTGGAAGGCTGCTATGAGGTCTCCATTCAACCTTCTCTTCTCCAGGCTGAACAGCCCCAACTTTCTCATCCTATCTTCGTATGCAAGGTGCTCCAGTCCCATGGTCATCCTAATGGCCTTCCTCTGGACTTGCTTCAACAGCTCCATGTCCTTTTTATGTTGAGGACATCAGAACTGCACACAGTACTCCAAGTGGGGTCTCATGAGAGCAGAGCAGAGGGGCAGGATCACCTCCTTCTACCTGCTAGTCATGCTCCTTCTGATGCAGCCCAGGATGCGGTTGGCTTTCTGGGCTGCAAACACACACTGCTGGCTCATGTTAACTTCTTCATCAAGCAGCACTCCCAGGTCCTTCTCCGCAGGGCATGTATTTAATGACAATCCATTTACCCAAAATAAAAGTACCAAAAATTACATAAAAGAGAGTTTTTCAAAGTCCAAGGAGAATGGCATTTATAATTAGATTATGTCCACCAAGTATTAAGCCTTACAGCAAAAAAAAAATCACAGGAAAACCAAAGAACAAGGCTGAGTGCCAAAGTACTAAAGTTCTACAGAAAGCTCTTGATGATTCTCTTCATTAAAACAGCATTAACAGAATCTGAAGAGAAAGGGAGGGAGAGCTGCAAATGCTAATCACATACATATTTGTTTAAGAAAGAATTTCAGTATTTCAGCAAGTTAGAATAAAGACTCCCTAATTAGTATTTTCAGGTTTAAATGTTTTAAAATTCCTTAGATGTTTTTTCTAACACTTATAAGAAGGCTGGCCTTGCCAAAGGTGGTAACATCACTGCTCACAGCTCAAGGATTTTTAAAGCTCAAGGCAAGCTGAAATATGTCTGTCTAGCACAGCCTAAAAATCATTCACACAATAAAAAGTCCAATAAGCATTTCACTGCCTCTAGCAAACACCTGCTCTGCCCATATGTGGTCACTGAAAATCTAGTATAAACCTTACCTTCTTCACTAGTCATTATTCAGACACGAAAGCAATCTAAATTGCAATTAAATTGCAAATATCCATTGTAGGTGGAGAAAAAGCAAATTACATTAAATCTCATTGACTAAACTTGTATTCCCGCCTTCACTTGAGGCAGTGCTTTACCCTTTGAAGCATATTATAAAAATATCAGCATTACATTGGACATATCTTTATTCTATAATCTGGATTCAAAAATCCAAGAAAACTATTGCCAGTTTCCAGCAGAATGGAATGAAGGAGGGAGGAGAAGGGAGGAATTACATAGAGAAATGTTTCTTAACTTTCATTATATTATAACAACACAAAGAATATCCTTTATAGTGCTGGCTCAAGCATCTCATGATTCCAGGCACCACAAGCTCTGACATGCAAATAATGACTTAGTGGGGATTTAAGGGCTGTCCATGGATAATTCAAACTACACGCATTCAATGAATGCCTAATCCCTAAAATATCACCTTGAAATTCTAATCTGATATTAGTCCACATACCCGGTTACAAAGTTTATTTACACCAAGTTTTTGTGACTTCATAGTAGGCAGTAGGATGAATTTTGTGGCTCGTTACAGTCATCTCCTTGCCACTGTGGCATATAATCAAATATTTTAGGTTTCCCATTATATTAAGATGGTCTTTCCAGCATCAACAACTTGGATTTAGTTAAAAAAAAAAAAAAAAAAAGCTATAACATTACAGAGATATTCACTACTCAAGTGTAAAAAATCCAAGAAACAAAATAAAGACAGAGAGGGAAAAACAGAATCAATGCAAAAAATTAATTGATCCAGTGTTTAAAGTCACTGATCATTCCAAATATCCAGTTAGAAAGCTGAGGCATATAGAACAAATTTAAATGAATAACTTTATTAATCAGGTATTAAAAAAGAAAAAATTGGGAAACTTCCCACCCAGTATGCACTCAGTTCTTAAGAATGAAGGAAATGAATGATGACAAATTAAGCTTTTCTGCTAAAACACACTGCCTATCTGCATGTAATCTTTGATTAAGTATTAATGCTCTACCTTTTCGCTAGCATCCTCACAAATCATGAAAGTTAGCCAGAGCTGGCTGGGAGCAGTTACTGAGCAGTGTACACTGCCAGCGTCCTTATTACATTTGTATTGTGATATGAGGTCTCCATTCCTCTCAGTTGTCAATCTCATGCTCTACTCTAGAAGAACATTCGCTTAACAACGAAGAAAAATGATGTAAAATAGCATGATGTCTGCATCTAGCTTCCTCAAATCGAATACGTACTTAATTACATACATCACTAAAGATCTTCGTCAATGAAACACTGTTAGTCAAAGTAGATATCTGTGAAGATTTCCTTTGTCACACATTGAAATAAAAACTCCATACTGTCCATGTGCAGAACAGAACAAGAAGCCCAGACTTATTAATGTGTTTTGAATGCTAAGTGCCTCTTTTCACATCATACAAAGCACATCAGACCTATACAATGAAATGCACAATGTCAGCTGCTGTGTCTGGATGCTGTAAAAGGATGCAAAACATCCTGATGCTGTATTTAAATTGACAGGGCTTACTATATTGGGAGGTTTTGCTGTCTCAGTGGGAGCCTACGGACACTGCTGTCAAACCAAGAAATGAAGACTGCCCTGTGAAGGAAGCCCTATCAACTTCTTTTGCATCATTCACAGTAGCTTTTTCTCCAGTATGCTGTTCATACATGGAGACTCCATGTGCTTACTTCAGTTCCAGATCCACATCTTCGGCAGTCATTTCAAACAAGGCCCCCTTACCATTCCTTTCCACCAAATCAAAGTGAAGCCACATATAACAGAATCACTTAAGTGTTACTGTTTCTGGTTAGAATTGGCACCATCACACCAATTGCTATTTACTAAAACCAAACACAAGGAGTAGTCTCTGCCCCCTCAACATCAGTGAAACTGCTGACCAATCCACCTTAAATGTAGCTGCACATTTGTTCTTAGCATATAATTCTGCTTATCAGAAGCTTGCTGATCTTATGAAAATCAGATTAATATACATCATACAAGAAAAACTATATATTCACTGCTGCAAACAAACCCGTTCTGAACCAGAAAAAAATAATGCTGCTTGTGGCATATCTCTAGACTTCACAAAATCCACTTACCATCTTAGTTTGGCTCAAGTACATTGGGAAGGAAAGGAAATCAACACGGAAATCGAGATTTCTCTGAGGCTGGTATTCAAATGTCTGATTTTACAAGCATTCATTAACCTGGCTTACCTGAATCCAGCAGATATAGAAGGAAAGGCAGACTGCCCTCCAGATTCACAAGAATCAAATGCAAAAAATGGCACAAATAAAGACTTACATCTTCAACTGAATCCTTAGCCTCTGAACACAAGGTTATTCACATATGATAAAGAACACCATAATTTTTTTTTAGTATTTGCTATCCTAGCAACTGTTTCGAGATTTTTGGATAAACAGGTATTTTACAGTCATACACATTTTGAGGGTTATTTTATTTGTATGTATTGAAATCCCAGTCCTTAATAGCTTTTACAGACCAAGAAACTAATGAAATCATATTAAGGATATTTCTCTAAATAAGAATTTCAGAACTAGATCCATTAAGATGGGCAATTACTATTCTGTATAAATATTCCCTGACATTGGTCTCTAACAGTCAGAACTCTATTTCTGGTTTTATTATTCTCAGATATTGGTTGTACCGCAGTATAAACACAGAAATTGATGGATATTTTCTTTTGTAAACATAACAATCTGAATACTCATAAGGAGATTAACAAATCCTTCTAACATTTAAATTATGTATTTCTGTATGGAAAAAACAGGTTTATCGATGGGCTACGGTTCATGCTCTGCTTCACTAACATCTAACAAAGAAAAATTGTAACTTATATCGCAACTGTAATCAGAACAAGAGGGTAAATGCTGTTTGGAAGTTCTGGATCCTTGGAAAATTAAGCATCTGAGATCAACAAGTAAAGGAAAACTGATGTTATCAGATGCTTTCAGTTTTTTACATGATCTATATACCACAAAATAGACTATAACTAACTGCACATAATTTAATTCACATTTTTGAGAGTTTCTAGTTAGGTACTGAAAACTCCTTTCAAGCAGTAAAAGTTAAAGTCTTGGGAGAAAGTTTCTTACAAGGAACAGTCCTATCAGCTTGTCTTCAGCAAGATTAATGCTTGTAAACCACTTTCAAATTATCTAACTACTCTTACTTCCCAAAAAACTAGGAGTTCATTTCCCTTTTAAAAATCATATAAAATACCATAATTTTCTCACCTACTTTTTGAGTAAAAATAATTAGGCATTTAAGCAGGCTCTATTAAAAAAGGTGTATTTGAAAAATACCTAATATAAGCAATATAAAATGCGTTATCTAGCCAGCTTTCAACACATAGAAGAAAATCGTGACATCTCTGAGTAACTGAATTCTAACAAAACAAGTTTGTCTAACAGATGGATAGGTGACACTGTAATGTTGCTTCCCCTTTCAGTGTTGTGACAAGATGAAAATAACTTAGATTTATTGTAATGACTGCTGATGTCACACATTCAAGCTGAAAAACAAAGACAGACATACTCGTCCTATGGATGAGTTCCTATGGACTTACTCATTTGGAAATTCTAGAAATCACAATTGCAGATAGTTTAGTTATGTTTAATTTCTTAAGCAACATTAGTCCAAAGATTAGACTTCATATTAAACAATACCTGCAGACAGAGCTTGTTTATGCACCCAAGTATATTTCCAGGTACAATCATATACCTGGTGATAAAGAATAAGCGTAGGGTGACACTAGCTCCCAGTAGAATAGAAGCTTCATTAAAGAAAAGCAAAAAAGGTTTGAGTTAAGAAAAGTGACCATAAAAGTATCTAAAGTCCTAAACAATACTAAACACTAGAAAAATCTGAAAAAACTGAAAGCATATTGCCGAAAAGAAAGAGGCTATATTTGTTCGGAAAGACTGTGAGAATATTCTTCTCATGCCAAAACCACATACTAATGACAAAGAGTAAGACTCGATTTTGACAGTAAGGTTTTTAAGTGCACATTGTCAGAATAGGTTATTTGGAAAAATCTTTAGTGCATTTAATATGGGAAAATATTAAACATGGAATTACCAGGACATCATAGAATCAATTTGGAAGGGACTCATAAGGATCATCTAGTCCAACTCCGTGCTCCTCGCAGACCCACATGATATGATTTAAGAGTCTTGTCCAGATGCTTCTTGTGCTCTGACAGGCTTGATACTGTGACCACTTCCCTGGAGACCCTGTTTCTGTGACCAACAGCCTTCTCAGTGAAGAACCTTTTCCTAATGTCTAATCTGAACTTTCTCTGACACAGCTATATTCCATTCCTTTGTGCCCTGTCGCTGGTCATGAGAGAGAGGAGAACAGCATCTCCCCTCCTGTTGCTCCCCTCAAGGAAGTTGAATGAACTGCCATGAGCTCACCCTTCAGCCTCATTTTCTTCAAGCTAAACAAACCAGGTAACCTCAACTACTTCTTCTAAGTCCTGCCCTTGAGAGCATTCACCCTTTTGGTTGCCTTCCTCTGAACACACTCTAATAGTTGATGTCCCTGCATTAAGGCACTCAGAATTGCACACCGTATGCAAGGTGGGGACACACCAGTGGAGTACAGACCAGGACAATCACCTCCCCAGACCAGATAGCAATGCCGTGTCGGATGCATCGCAGGACATGGCTGCAAGTGCACACTGTTGATTCATATTCAAGTTGACATCAACCCAAGCCCTCAGATATCTTTTGTGGGGGCTGCTCTCCTGACTCTCATTCCCCTAGTTTGTATGTATAATCAGGATTACCTTGTTCCAGATGGAGAATCCAGCACTTGGTTTTGTGAAATTTCATATGGTTGGTGATCACCCAGGTCTCTAGTCTACCCATATATCTCTCTGTAAGGCACCTAGAGAGAGTTCACAGCTCCTCATAGTTTTGTATTACTGGCAAACTTACATAATATATATTCAGTGCCTGTGTCCAGATAATGTACAAACACATTAAAGAGCACTGACCCTAAAACTGAGCTCAGGGGAACCAGGCCACCAGTGACTGCCTGCCAGCCTGGTGTAACCACATTTACTATAAATGCTTTGAGCATGACCCATCAGATAATTCTTCACACAATGTATTACAGACTTGTTTAGCTGTATGATGGACATTTTGTTCTGAAGAATACTGTGAGGGACAATACCAAAAGATTTACTAAAATCCAAATTATCTACTTTGAAAATCAATGTCAACTTTAATAAATAAAACCACCTCTACACACACTTCTTCAATATTTCAAGCCATGATATTATTCTCCAAACAGAATAACAAGATAGAGCCTATCAAGGAACTCTTAGAGTTTTTTCTAAGTATATGAAAAGCAAATCATGAGCCACAAGTTGTGACAGTTCTGGCTTCCCCACCCAAATAAATATCACCTCTGAGTAGCAAACAAGCTGGAGACCACTGCTCTAATTACAGAGCAAGTTAAACACATTAGCAAAATCCATCTGCAAGGAGATCCAAGAAGATACTGTCAAAATAATTTGATGCATTAAACATTTAAAGAAATTCTTATATGGTATTCAATAAATAGAGAGGTGAAATGTGTTTTCTTTTTATGCTGTCCTTTTCTTTCTCAGCAGATTAACTCTACTTTTCAATGCAAGAAAACCAAGAGTAAAATAGACAACTCATTTGTGTGTGACTCATTACAGATCAAAACCCAGCAAAGAAGAATGAAAGTAACTGCATAAAAGACACTGTTACATTTCAAAGGCATGACTGTGCAACACTGCAAAACAAGTGATGATAAATAGATTTTAATTTCTAAAAGCTACACATGCTGTCATGAAAAAGTTTTCAAACAGAGATGGAAAAGGGAAACCCTGAGGAATTTAACACTTCTGAAATATATCTGACTTAAAATTGAGACTTTAAGCAAATAATAAAAATCTTTAAGGAGTACTCTTTAAACATATTTAGACGCCACTACTGAAAATCTAAAATGAAAGAGAAGTCTAAATTTAAAGTGAGTTTTTATTTAACTGTGTTACCTATCAAACCCAGTACACTTCTAAGCTTCTTTACTTATATGAACAAATGGTATTTTTTAATGATTACAGAACATAAGAACAGCAGAGGAACTACCCATATCATACAGGGTCTACATAAGGAGAGAAAATAACAGTAAAAAATTGAGGAAAAGTATATTTTATTTAACTAGCTATCTGAAATTATTTCCTAATACCAAGTTCCAGTAAGGCCGTAGAAATCTGGGAAATTCTCAGTCTCTCACAGAGAAGTACTAAAAGATGTAGGGTGATGAGCTGCTCTTAGAGCTTACAAGACTGCATCCCTTCCAACTGTAGACATAAAATTCTTAAGAATAATCAGGGAACTGAGTTTATGAATTTCTGATACACTTTGTGGAAAATGGTCCTGGTTGTATAAAACTTCCTAAAGGGAGAAGTGACAAAAAAACCCTCTTTTTCCATATCAAGATGGCACTGATAGCCCATTAGGACACGTTCTGGATTCTTTCTGCACACAGAATTTTAAAACCAATGCCTACTAAAATTCATATATGTTGGTACGGACAACCAGCAAACTAACTGGAAAAGTCATTTAATACATCAATAACATGTATCACATTGACATGTAGCTGACAGAAGGAAAATGTTGTCAAGTACAGTCTCTCCCTGACTTGGGTATCTTGAGATTGCAGATTATCCACATTTCTACTTCTAGGGAACACAGTTTCTTTCTCAAAATTATTACATTATACCCACAAAATACAAGATACACCAGAAGATAGTAAAATAACATAGAGTGCACAGCTAATTAGATAATTCTATAAAAAGTGAATGTGTTTTTAAAAGCTGCCCAATCCAGCAGATTTATTGTATGCAGCCACTCCATCATGATTAGAAAGTGGGTTTTAAAAACCTTTTAATAATTCAATGCAAAACTACCTTTTGAAAAATATCATTCTTCTCTTTTTCCCCTGTGTTTTCTAGACAGGAAGATCTGCTCATACTATAGGAAATTTTTAAATTGTTTCCAGAATTGTTCATTGGATTTGCCACTAAAGCACAAATAGCCTTTCCCCATTTGAAAGCAAAAATCCTTCATTCTGATAAACTTTGAAGGTAGGTCCTTTCTTTCTGGAAAATACTGTATAAAATATTTTGGTTTATTAGCAAATTATTCAAAAACTGTATGCTAACTGGAACACTAAATCACAATAATACGCACAAAAAATTAACCCAACAGTGAACCTGTTTGTGTTTGTGATGGAGGGCACACGCAAATCTAAACTCAATCAGTTCCCCACAGTGTGGGTAGCATTATTATACTGAAATCTCTACTGAAGAGCTTTTTGTTTTAAATTGAACAAAACCCTGACTGCTTGGTATCATGAAAAAGCTATTGTCATTTTCATGTAAATCAAGGTGTTGACAGGGATGTCCTCAGAAATTTTCAGTGTGACTAACTGTATTCTCTCTCTTCCCATCTTTGACAGACAGTATTGCCTTGTGGACTTAGTAGCTGCAAATCACTGAGAATCTGAACATTAAGGGGAAGTTGCTCTGTACATGCAAATGTTGTAGTGTTCATGAAACTGAGACACCAAGATAATTTTTCATTATAAAATGATTATTAATGATCATAGATACATAAAAATACTACCAATAATATCTTTGCAATAGCTTCCTTGTCAACTTTCTATTAATATCTATTTTTGGAAGAATTTCCTCCCCCTCTCCCCAACAGAGTTAAAACTACATTCTACAAACATGGCTGTCATCTTTTGAGAGTGCCAATAAAGCCTGCTAGGTTAATTATTGTTTAGAAGTCACTCAGTCATGTAAAATTCCAAACCAGCTGAAGAATCAAATAAGCAATAGGACCACCATTATAGGACTCTTCAGGTTATACTGAAACAAAAACATCAGTATAGGAAGTGACCTAATACCTTTCAGTTGTGTGAACTCACTTAACTGCTTTACCAGGGCAATTTTATATTATCTTGGTTTTATTATAGTGCTCCTTGCAAAACAGAAATTAACTAGCACATGCCACTGAAAATATGTAAGAAAATGTAAGTGAAGTCCATGGTTTAGAAAGAAAGGTAAATAATGAGTTTATAATACAAAGCACGATTGAACTAGACACCTTCCTTCCCCAAAACAAAATTTGATTTTAGATTTAACTTTATTAAAAACCTAGAACAGTAAGATACCAGAATGCAGATTAGATAAAAATTAGTTGAATATTTTAGACTGCAAATGTCATTGTAATTTACAAACAATTTCAAAGGGGTATTGTTGGTTTTCACCAGTAAAATTGAGTGAGACCAAGGACAGAATTGAGTGAAACCGTACAAAGTCATTCCAGCCAAGTTTATCATACAAGCAAGTATTCCTAAGTGTCTGTAAGTTTTCCACCCAACATTTACACATGGGTGGATGTTCTTGTATTTGATAATTTGTCTGGTATTTTAGATGTGCAGATGAAACAGAAAGAACCTACCCTGTCCACTCCTACTACATGATCAGATCAATGCTTTGCCCTGGGCTTTGAGCATGAGCAGGAACAAAAAGTGAGTCACACAAAAAGGTGTGGGCTTGGAACACAGCAGGCTGCCAGCCCGCAGAGAGCTCTGCCTCCACCAGCTGCATTAGCTTCTTGAAGCTGCAGCACATTTGTCCAGATTGCCATCACTGAAAATGTTTTGGGTTTTTTTCACGAACCAAGTTACTAGAGTGAATGTTCAGTTGTTATTCAGTCTAAAAATAGCACATCCATCTGCTGAAACAAGTGTACAATTAAAAGATGTATTGTTACATAAGCTATATATTCCATATTGCTCCCTTGTCAATTTTGGAAGGTGTTAAGCCAAATTCTCTTCTGGGGCTTCCCTTCAGTATAATTTAGATCAACTCACTATTCAGCCCACTATTTGGCTGTTAACAAGCATGAGATACTGAAGGGATGCATCTAAATTATCACGGAGGAAGAGTTCGGCCGCAAAAGGGCCCAGTTATTATTATTTACTTAACCATTCAAGTGTGCAATTCCTCGTACAACTCCAACATACACTGTAACTCAGCTTCTGTATTTTCATCTTCAAAAAGGATCTGTGGTTGAAGGCAAGGCTAAAACGCTCACTCAAGCTGCCAAACTCCCCTCTGTATCAGGCTTCAACACCACTGTTTTTAGCTTCCCAGTTCTTGCTCTTCCTCCAACTTTTTTTTTTTTTCCTGTCAGAAATCTGGTAGTCAGTCAGTCAGAACTGAGACTATACAGTTTCAAAAAGTCCTTGCAAAAGCCTTTAAACTCACTTGATGATTTATACTTAAAGTTCAAGTACATTATATGTCTTTTTCATAATTAACAGGAGGTCAACACCCTCGAATCATTGTGCTTTCTAGCACCAGTTGCATGCATACATTCATAGATGTCTGCTTGCCCTCTTTCCAGTTCTTAACAGTGTGCTGCGGTAACTGCACAACTCAGTCATGCTCTGCAGCAATACAAAACAACCAAAAACTGCTAAGAGAAGCCATCTTCGAGAGGAGGAACAAAGTAGTTCACAATGGGTGGATACCTATACTTTCTCTGAATTCTAGGCACATATAATGATGTTGACTTCATATACAATCTTGTTCTGCTGCAGCACAGCTAAAAAGTTAACCAGAATTTTTTTGTAAAAAAAAAAAAAAAAGGTAACAGAAACTGTAATACAGAATCCAGAAAAAAATTCAAGGTATAAACTTGTCAAATACAAAATTCTGAAAAAAAAAAAAAAAAAAAAAAAAAAGCAGAGTTTCATTATCTAGAAAGGACAAATTACAAAAAAAAAAAAAAAAAGGGAGCTAGTAATATGTATTTTCTGTAAAATTATAGCTTTTTAACTAAAAAATTTAAAAAATTTTCATTACATCAATGACATTGGTTAATGGCTGATTTCACCTGCAATTTTCAATACAGTGTACTTCAAGGAAGTAGCTGGTTCAGGAAAAGGATCTTGTAGAAGCTTCTAGTGTCCATACTAAGACTTCAGTGTATGACTAAGCAACCAAGAGTTTGTTCTGAGGACATGAAGCTGTTATCTTGGGCTTTCACTGGATTAAAGGGTGGAAGATTAATAGCCCGTAGGATAGCAATATTAACTCTACAAGAGTACATCCAATGCAACACTAAGATCCTTACACAGTTTCAATTTTTTTAAGCCATCTCAGACCTTTGACTTACTTCTCTTGGAAACACAAAAGAATTTATAAACTAAAGAACTTTTAATGTAGACTAAAATGAATCACACTGAAATATAGTGTAATGCTTATATCTTTGCCAACAACAGACTGTAACAATGAATTCATTAATTTTCCCTGTTATCACTGATCACTAGAACAACCTGCATTCAAGACATTCATGCTTGTGTTGGCCACAGGATAAAAGTTACTGTGTTTGAACTAAAACTGGTTTTAGAGAATAGGAATTATGCAATTATTTAATAATATTTATAGTTGCTTATGTTTTAGGAATAGCTACATATTTTGATGAAGAGCTCCTAAAGTAACGTAGAAGACTACATGGACTGAAATCTTCTAAACAGTGGAATAGTTCACATGATATTTCTTCAAGAGTATGTATTTGCCTAAGGGTTTTCAATGACAACCACTGAAATACCTAATGAAGCAAAATTCTAAAAATCGGAAGTCTACCATTCTTCCTGACTGCGTTACCATTTGACGCCTATAAAGAACAGTACACTTCACAAAGTAAAGTAAGCTTAGTCTAGAATCTAAATCTCTCAACAGCAAAAGTAGAAATCCAACATGAATGTTCCTTCCCCCCAGGTAAGACAAGTGTTTCTCTGACCTGTCACAGAATTATCATTCATTTATATTGCTCATAAAACTATACATTATTAATCAGCTTTTCACAGTCAAATCCTGTGCCTTACATAAATGTGATGCATAATACTTTTCCCTAGAGAAGCTGCTGTTCTCAATAAACAAAGAATGCCAGGAAGTCTGTAGCATTTTATAAATATAAAACATTACCATGAAATATATGCAAATTTATTTTGAGACTTTGACGTACGGTCACCAGATTAGGGTGGTTTTATTAACACAACTATATTATGCAAAAAATATAAAAGTCTTTAGGTCAACTTAGAATTTTCTCATTAATATTTAACTGAGAAAAGGAGTTTCTTGGTACTAATTCCTTGATTGACATAACAGCTGAGGTAAGAATTTCATGTTATCACTACTTATTATCATATCAAAGAATATAAATTGTCAGTATAGCATAACTGGGCTGGAAGGGGTTTTTCCCCAAAATAAAATGATACAATAGTAGATGCTATGGATTAAAATTCAATAGATTTTGTTTACCTTAACTCCTTCATTCTGAAATGAGAAGATACAACTATTTTTGTTCTGCTGTCACACAGAAGGTTTTATGCCAAACACTCTTTGGAATTGAGGCATTAATACATACATTTCCTAGGACCGGAACCTAGCTCTTAACCACCACAAGAAAATCTTTCTCTAAAAATAAATATAGTCCTCTCATTAGTATCACTTTTTACCCTTACCTATTCTTTCCAGTAGAACCATATGTGCAAAAGTGTTAAAACAGTTACTATATCTAATTCAAAAACATTTAGTCAAGTATCTATGCTCGAAATACAAAAGTATCAGTATAATCCATGCAAGCTTCATCCATCACACATTCCTCTATAGAGCTCCATAACTTGCAGTTGAGTTAGACGAGTGATATGCACTACAGGAAAAACCCTGTATAGGATCTAGACACATCTACAACAAATGCCTTAAACAGTTCAGTTAAACTAATCCAAATAGCTACAATATTTGTGTTCTTTACCTTCAAACACTCTGGAGTCTCATCTCTTAGACTCCTTGGTCTGCAGTATTTCTACTCTGTATGAGCAATTAAGCAAAATGCATTCAGGTGATTACAAAAAAATACTTACCTTATGAAGGCATACTCCTCTTGCGTCTCAGATGGACAAAAGGAGTTGAGAAAAAGGTGTTGATTTTTGTGTGGCATGGATATTAACTATATTAGAGGCATGATGCTGTTTTTATAAACCTAAAACTGAAAAATTCATCATTTTTTCTAACACATGCTAAGGAGGTGGGGCTGGGGGGTGTGTGTCTAGTTAAGTATATCTTCGAATGAACAAGAATGTTTAGTTTTTAGGTTTCTTCTACAGTTAAGATCATCACTTTACAGAAAGCATTTGAAACACCTGGAAGGACAAAATAAAACAGAGCACAAACCAGAGCAAAATAGCATGAAAACCAGAGAGAAATATTTCAGGACAGATATTATATTGCACTCTAGACTTGGGTTACCAGGGAAATAATAAAGCCTCTGGGAAAATTTCATGTAATCAAAAGGAGGAGTCTGTCAAGAGAAAAAAAAAAAATAAAAAAAAAAGTTGTTAGGTAAGGGTGGGAGAGAGCACCCCAGGAATCATCTATAGTTCTTCTGACACATCTTCCTTTCAGTCCTACAGTTTTGCCTTTGCATCAGCAATCCCATATTAAATTTAAGTATCCTACTTACTTTATATAGCACCTGTTACCATAGCATCTAAGTGCCAGTTATGTGAAACAGCAGGGTTCCACAAGGTAAGGAAATGCCATAACATAGATTTGGGAGGAGGGAAAAGACACAGAGTGGTTAAGTGCCTTGCCCAAGGTCACCTACAAAACTCACCGAAAAGGAAGAAAATGAATGTGTCTCACAAATTTCATACTACTGTATTAAGTGTACATGACTAAACAGTACCAATTTAAGGTGGAAGGTCTACATACAGACACTGCTCAGAAGGAATTTAAGGACAGATTTCTTCGTATACAGGCTATCAAGATGCTATCAGTCAAGAAATGTGTAGAGTCTCAAAGGTTGATCAGAGATTATATAGCAAACTATTATATCACGCCTTCCTTGACAATTCTCCAAATGGAACATATTCCCCAAATAGAAGACTCATGATGGCTGAAGTTCAGACATTTAACATGCAACTCTACGGAAGAAACTAATTAGAAAAAAGTATATACGAAGCCCCACACTAACATCACATCCAGTATTTCATTAAAAAAAAAAAAAAAAAAAAAAAGGCAAAAAAGAAGTAGGGGGAAAGCTATCTGGCAGATTTTTTGAGCAATCATAGAATCATAGAATAGTTATGGCTGGAAGGGATCTATCTTAGGATCATCTAGTTCCAACTCCCCTGACATGGGCAGGGACACCTCCCACTAAATCATGCCACCCAAGGTTCTGTCCAACTTGGCCTTGGACACCGCCAGGGATGGAGCATTCACAACTTCCCTGGGCATCCCATTCCAGTGCCTCACCACCCTCACAGTAAAGAATTTCTTTGTTATATCCAAGCTAAACTTCCCCTGTTTAAGTTTGAATCCCTTACCCCTTGTGCTTTCACTACAGTCCCTAATGAAGAGTCCCTCCCCAGCATCCCTATAGGCCCCCTTCAGATACTGGAAGGCTGCTATGAGGTCTCCACGCAGCCTTCTCTTCTCCAGGCTGAACAGCCCCAACCTTCTCATCCTGTCTTCATACCGGAGGTGCTTCAGCCCCCTGATCATCCTCAGGGCCCTCCTCTGGACTTGTTCCAACAGTTGCATGTGCTTTCTATGTTGAGGACCCCAGAACTGCACACAATACTCCAAGTGTGATCTCACGAGAGCAGAGTAGAGGGGCAGGATCACTTCATTTGACCTGGTAGTCACGCTCCTTTTGATTCAGCCCAGGATATGGCTGGCTTTCTGGGCTGCAAATGCACACTCCCGGCTGATATCAAGTTTCTCATCAACCATTAATGCAGCTTGGCTCACACAGGGAAGATTTCTGCCTCACTGCTTACAAATGAAGGAACAGTGAAAAGAGGAAACATCTCATACCAGGTCAACACAGACATCTTTCAATTGGTTTGGGAAAAATGTCAGAAATACCTGAATTACCGTTTTTTCCGAATTTGCTGCAAGACACTCTTACCAGCACAGCATTTCATCTTTCTGCATTTCCACTTCTTTCAAACATTCAATCATTTTGTATATTTAGGTATAAGGCATTTCACAGCAGAGATAGATCCTTATTATTATACTTTCCTGGAACTTCTACCTGGCACCAGCCTGTGGTGTGTCTTTTGAGCAGCAACATAGTGTCAATGCAGGAGTTAATTGTAACACATCAGTGAGTTATTTAAATGTGCCAGCGATTAGCCTTCAAAATACTTATTTATCACCAAATGAACCAACACACTGAATCAATCCAATATGACCAGCAATACAACCCATTAGCTTGTATTTGATACATGGTATTTATTGATATGCACTGATCAGGATATTTTTCTTTTTCCTTAGGTAAAAATCATCCCCGACACTTACAATTGCTACACATATGGGTGACGCTTTGAGACATGGCCCTCTTTTGACTGGGCAAAAGGAATAAAAATCAGCTAAAGGAGTAGATGCTGGAGCAGATAAAAACCAGATAACTTGCTTGCTCTGTTCAGTACGCAGATGTTGCCACTGGAGTCAATTGCTACGTCCTACCAGCTTGAAACGGTGTGAATGAGAAGCAAATTGAAGTAAGTTGAGAATTGACCAAACTGTCCGTAACTAAATTTATTAAAGGAAGGATCATGCAGCAGGAATAGGAATAGCACACGTAAGGCTTGAATAAAAACGTGTTTGGATATAGATGTTCCAATAACAGTAGATCTGGTAGAAGTACCTGAACAAACACAACTCCTCTTGCCACCCAGCTGATATTTTTTTTTAAGTGCTTCCTTAATGGGAAAAATACTGCCATCGTATCCCTGACCCGCATGATTTCTTTTGACAGAGAGCAGACAAAAGACTTATCAAACTTACAAGATAAGTTGAAAAAATTGATGATGCAGATCACGCACTACAAGAAACATAAAGAGCATTCATATAAAATACCCACAGAAAGTGCTACTGTAAATCTAAAAAAAATTAGCAAGCTAATAAAACATTAGTCTTTTTTAACTTACATATCTTTTATTTTTAAGCATTCATTTGGCTGCAAATGTTTGTCACCCCTAACCTAAATACTCAGCTTCGAACAGATGTTGCTACAATAAAGTGATCTGTGCTAGAGATGTTTATTAAACTGCAAAGGATTTACTGCTTCAATGCTCATCCCCTTTCAATTCAGCTTCTGCTCCTCTCAATGGAAATTTTCTATCAGGTTGGCAAAGCAGATTTCAAAACACAGTGCAACAGATTTTAACAGGCCACTGAGAAAGTAGTTTAAAGGATAAAATAGTATGATTAGTAGGATCCCCAAGGCAGCTAGAATATATTGCTTTCAACATCTACTTTGGGAAAGTTGTTTAGCTATCATGTCAATTACCAAGGATTAGCAAACCTATTTTGGAACACTGCTAATAAACGCATTATATTAACTGAAATTAATCTATAATTCCAGTGACACAGTGGATGGGAGAACATCTTAATTCTTTTCTTCAACCACCAGTTATCATCAGTTATATAACTAGCAGGAGGAGTGGAAAGCATGTTTCACAGCTGCAAGAGACCTAAGGACAAAATCAGGTTACATAGACTGCGCACAAGGAAAAACCAATATCTGTTTCAGGACAACTCAACCTCTGCACTGATCATCTGAAAAAGTTTTAATGGAATTTTAAAATTACATAAAATATTACCTTTACAAACAGTGCAGACTAATTACTTTAGATCATGAGACAATTTACAGATTCAACTCCTGACCATGCTGCTGCCTACTAACACAACCCAGCAAATACTTAGTTTGTTGCATTTCACTTTGAATATTCTCCCATTACTGTTGAGGAGGCTTCAGTATTCTCTGCAGATACAAGCTCTGAAATGCAAGCTCATTCTAGTGATTTTTGGATAAGTGCCCTAAAACACATTATTTGACACCTGCAAAACCAAAACCTCTGCAAATTTTATAAATAAATATCAGAAAAGACACTGCACTTACAACTGGCTGCCTTCTAAAGTAGTTTTCTTTTTGATCTGATGTGCAGAAATGCTAATGCTGAAAGTTAACTACCAACATTCAAACAAAAAATAAAAAAATAAAAAAAATCCCACACTTCCTGCTGAGATTGCTTTTAATAGTTGAAAATGGACTCATATAATTCAAAACAGTTTGGGACTTTTTGATTTAGATTTCACCTTTTTTAATCATTATCACTAATTAAAGTAGCAGGAAAACTGAAGTGGGAGACTTTTTTCTTCTCATTAGTATATAAACACATAAGTACACCAAAGCAGATAAGGCATGACTGCAAAAATTTTAAGTTCGTAATTTAGTGATTGTAGAATTATTATTTATTTGGAGTTCTTGCACAATGTCTTTCCAACTTTTCTCCTTGTTCACAAAACTAAGATGCTAATGAAGACTCCTTTTTCTCAAAAAGTAAAAAAGGTCTCGGTAAACATGAAATTCTGTATAATAGAAGTGGCTCTACTCCATGTTAACAATATAAACATAATTTGTGTTGAAGTTAGAACTGTCTAAATGAAAATGAATCAGCTGAATCCCAACTGAGTGACAGAAGTTGTACTTCTTGCATATTCAGATACAATTCTAGAGATGACAACTATTCCTGTGCTGTCACTGACAATATCTTCAAGAGGAGTTTCGTGACAGTGAGACACTAGACATCAGCCCTTGTAGGCCTCTCATCTAATTCATGCAACTACATTAAAGCTTAAAGGAAAAAAAGAATGTCCACACAAAGCACACCTAGAATTTAGCTTAAATATCTTATTAACTGCTAACTTGGAAGAAACTGAATGTATCTGCTTACTAGAACACAGTGGCAGTATTTGCTGTTTATGGCACTATTACTTTCAAGTCAGCTGCTGGGCTCTGGAGAAGCACTTTCATTATTGCTTCTAAATCATAAATTTCTTTTTCTTTGACTGCCCAACTACAACTAACACCACCTAAAACACTTCCTTAAATATTTACACAGACATTTGCAAAACTGAAACCCTAAATGTAAGACTGGGATAAAGAGGGTCAATAAAGACAGTAAATAGGATTTAAAAGTTAATGCACAGTGCTCTGCAGGGACCATTGAGAAAAAAACACACTGTAGTTCCAAAAGGAAAGTGAAACTGAGGTTAGGACCAAGTTATTAAAAAAATCACTAACACATTCTTTCATTTAACCAATGTGTAAAGATGAAAGAAAGACACTGTTTAGAAGTTTTGCTCATTCTTTTCGATAGATTTCAGTATATGAGCACTGAAATAAGTGTTCTGTGTTAACTGATTTTGTTACCTAAACCTCACTAAACAAAATATCTGCAAGATCAGCCATTTCTATACTCTACTTCATTCAAGTTCTAGTAGTTATGGAGTAAATTCTTGCAATCATACAATCTTTCCTTTTAATATTTGTTGGACATATCATGGACGGCTAATGGAAGGAGAAGTTCCACAGTTGTTTTGTAAGAGATTAGATGGATATACAGGATAACCTATCCAAAAGTGAGCCATTCTAGGAAGTTTGAAAAATCCTAATCTAAATGGATTTAATTTTCCAAACAGCAAATTTCAGCATCTGCATGAAGCGTATTCCCTTCTATAGAATCAATGACAGCATGTAATTCCAATTAAGCACTGTCGTCCACATCCTAAACCAATGCTCCAATCACCATACTGTAAGAAAAATACAAATGGTCTCTCTCTTGCCAGACAAAACTTTTCCCAAAGCAAGTATATGTTCACAAATACTTATGCATCATACAAAATGTTCTGATCAGCTCTAACTCACGTATCAACAGTATGTCACTTCTTTGTGCCTCTAATTTCTACCCTTCAAGAAATCTTGTAAGAATGTTGGAGAAGTCTGCTCTTTCCATTAGGAAGGGTCTGTTTCTTGAAGAGTTCTCCAAGTGATTTATCATTTGAATGAACCAACATCTTTATTTTCTTTAGTATCACATTTTTTCATTTTGTTTTTGTGGGTTTTGGTTTGGTTGGGGTATTTGGCTGTATTTTTTGTTTTAAATTACTGGAATCTCAACCACGTGAAAACGGATATATACTTAACTTTTTCCTTGCTAATTATCCCATCCCATAGCCTGTTTTTCGCATTTAGTTCTATGGCTATACAGAAACGAGTTTAAAAACAAACTCACACCACACTAAAAAAAAAAAAAATCTAAAAATACCATAATTTTCAGTTTAATCATGGTCACTGACACACACTGGTGAAATACTGACCTTTCTAGCAGTTCAGCTTGTTAGTCAGAAAATAACTTAATTTTTGGTATAAACCTGCACAGGGTTCATATAGAAAATACACCTTCTTACCCAGTTTTATGCTAGCATATTGATTACCTCAGAGGTAAACTGCTTTCTGTAGACAAACTGACTTGCATTCTAACTGGAGAATCCAAAATTTAAACAGGTCTTTCTCCACTTTTAGAAGGCTATTCAGCACAGTAGACACATGGCAAAAAACTATTTGATAGGCTGCCTGGTTTGGGGTTTCTTTTTTTTTTTTTTTTAAAGCAACAATAGTGTTTGCACATATTTTTAACTTGGAAAAACAGGGCAGATTATCACCAGCACCACTTGTCACAAAACTTGGGCAGGCACCCACATAACTTCCTGTTCATTCACAGTTAGATTAAAGTTGTTCACATTTGAACAAACATTTCAGTAACAGAATATGCAAACTCTGACAGATTTTCTTAATCTGGATTTTGCTAAGAGGAATGGAACAATAGTCAAGGCTTTCATGTTTTCAAACACGACCCACTGGAATGAGACTAGTTATTTCTCCAATTTTTAATGGCAGTTAGCCTTTATATTTGAAAACAGGATCAAAATTACTAAATTTATTCTATATGAACTTCAGAACTATCAGGACAGAGGACATACACCAAGTTGATGACTCAGGAGAAAAGTGAAAAGCAGGATGTGACGAATTGTCACTGCAAATTTCCTAGGTTATGTAGTCTGACTAGACAATCATGCAATTGAACTACATACTCTGGAAATGCATTTCATGAATTTGGCAAGGATAGGATGAGGGGACATTCTTACTGGCTGTGAAGTCTAAGCCATCTATTCAAAGAACGCTCTGAAAGAGCACTGAAAATTGGATGCTTATATGCAAGCTAAAATTAATAATTTCTTAAATATGGCATCTTTAAACACCAACAAAAACATAAACAGCCAAGTCTGCATAAATATCCAAATTTTGCTCAACTTTCTATAGAATCTTGAGTAAAAAACTGAAGAACTGAATTGTATTATACCTCATAGTTAGTTAGGAAGAATGCTTGCAATCAAAACTGAAAATCAATCTCACCTGACATTTAAATGGAATTTCTGTGAGCACAACCCACAATTCTCAGTTAAAATTGAGCTATTTAAAAAAATCTATGCATAAGATACATTTAGAATCCTATTTTAATAATAATAATAATAAATCTAAATTTTGAAGGGCTGACATTTTTTAAGCTCAACCGATTTTAAAGCATTTAAGATATTATACAGAATTCAGAGCAATTGCAGCTGTAATTTCCCTTCAATACAGTAGTACCACATGACAGAAAAGAGGAAGCAAGGATGTGAACTGGTAGGCAGGAAATAAATTAACTCTCAAATCCCAAAATTTCTCCCTTATATATACTACCTACTTTCTATTAATAATTTGATGCAACAGCTCAGTTTGTCTCAGAATTCACATAATAAAATCCTCTATTTCACATGTCGATTTGAAGGTTCAGTGCTGTCTTGTCAACCCAGAACTGAATTGGGGGGTGCAATAAAATCTAAAAATGTTGATTTGATTCTCCACCATCAAAAGTGTATTATTACATTGGCTCTCAAAACTGCAAAAGCTCAGCAGTATCCCTTGATTTTGCTAATCCCCTTTTTTAGCTCTTTTAAAGTGACAAGCTAACCACCTAAAATCATATCTGGTTTTGGTTTTGTTGGGATTTTTTGGTGGGGTTTTGGTGTTTGTTTTCTTTTTTTTCTGCCACCCTCTCTTTTTAGATTTCACAGAATATTAAGAACACTTAGAATCATAGAATCAACTAGGTTGGACAAGACATTTAAGATCATCAAGTCCAACCATTACCCCAGGACTGACAAGAACACCACTAAAACATGTCACTAAGGGCCTCACCCACATAGTTTCTGAACACTTCCAGGGATGGTGATTACACCCCTTCCCTGGGCAGCCTGTTCCAATGCCTGACAACCCCCTCAGTGAAGAAATTTTTCCTAATAACCAATCTAACCCTCCCCTGGCGCAGCTTAGACCATTACCTCTTGCCCTATTACTTGTTACTTGGGAGAAAGAGGCCGATCCCCACCTCACTACAACTTCCTTTCAGGTAGTTGTAGAGAGCAATAAGGTCCCCTCTGAGCCTTCTCTTCTCCCGACTAAACAACACCAGTTCCCCCAGCTGGTCCCTGCAATACTTAATCTCAGAGGTCCTTCACCAGCTTTGTTGCCCTTTTCTCGACTCACTCCAACACCCTAATGTCTTTCTTGTAGTGAGCCCAGAACTGAGCACAGGATTCAAGGTGCAGCCTCACCAGTGTCAAGTACAGGGGGATGATCAGTGCCCTAGCCCAGCTGGCCACACTATTTCTGATACAGGCCAGGATGCTGGTGGCCTTCTTGGCTGCCTGGGCACAAGCTGGCTCATGTTCAGCAGCCATCAGTCAGCATCCCCAGGTCCTTTTCAGCCAAGCTGCTTTACAGCCTCTCCTCCCCAAGCCTGGAGGGTTGCACGGGGGTGTTGTGACCCAAGTGCATGATCCGGCATTTTGACTTACTGAACCTCATACCACTGGCCACTGCTCATTGATCCAGCCTGTCCAGATCCCTCTGCAGAGCTTTCCTGTCCTTCAGCAGATTTCAGACATAACACATCACATTTTCAAACCTCTTATATGTTCATGGTTTCTCCACTCCAAAATAAAAATGCACACATATGTAACTGCTTACTCACTATTTTTCCTGTTGCTTTGTAAGCCCAGAGATTCCCAATTTTCAAGAGTAATGACCCCCCAAGATTGCATGCTATTATTTAATTCTATTTAGTTCTGTCTATGGAAAAGATCTCTCCATCAAACTGCCATCTCCAAAAGAAATGAAAGCCCTTACTTTTCCTTCTGTCTACAGTTAAAAATCACTTTTCTCTGGTAAGAGAACCCCATTATTCTTATCCAATTATGCTTATAGGCATCTTCTAGCAGAAATATTATACCTCAGCAAAGCATCCTTAACTGCTTCTCTGTTAGAAGCTAGCACAGTGTATCTGAACTAAAGCATACGTAAAGGGAAACAAGATAAACTTTATAATTATGATTAGCTCAGATGCCTCTTATTTAAAAAGTCTTTTTTTTTTCCCCCACTCATCTAGAGGTATTTCTTTCCAGAAGAATTTTTCCAGTTTTGTCACCCTGTTGCGTGCTGCATTGCAGTTGCTCAGTAACCAGTAATATAAAAAGACATTATTATAAAGTACAATCTAAACCAACAGGAATCCTGAGATGGCCTACAAAAAATGGAACTTGTCAAAAATGTCATAACCAATGTTTCTTCCATGTAAATAACATCTTGTAGACAGCAGTAACTCTACCTTTCAAAAACTTCTAGAGAAGGTCAGATTTATTCCATAATGTATCTTAAATGCAGAATTGGAAATTAAAAGGTAGAGGCAAAATAGACACTAAAAGATCTTCTCTGTTTATATGATGTATATGATGGCCAACAAAGTTATCTTGTATTCACATGCTTTTGAAATTAAATGCACAAAAGTGATAGAGTCTCCCTGGCCAATTAACCTGTTATTCCGAATCTCTCTCTCCATGACTGACACTGGTTCTCACATGATTTTCCTCCTCTTCCTGCCAATATCTGAGGCTTTTATCCCTTCAGTGTTCTCTAGCTTAACTTCAGAGATCATGCATGGCTTTTACCTTTACATCTTCAGGTGTTCAACCACACTACAGTTTAACAAAGCTTTCCACTTCACAGTAAGCATAAACCATCACATACATTCACTTAATTAAGTCAGGAATGTCCACTCTGGATATTCAGGAAGAATTTCAATCAGAATTCAGGAAAGCGCTTGCAGCCCAGATAGCTAACCATATCCTGGGCTGCATTAAAAGGAGCATGACCCGCAGGTCGAGGGGGGGTCCCTCTATTCTGGTCTCATGAGACGTCACTTGGAGCATTGTGTGCAGTTCTGGGTTCTCAACATAAAAAGGACATGGAACTGCTGGAACAAGTCCAGAGGAGGGCCACGAGGATGATCAGGGGACTGGAGCA
>JANRGW010003375.1:0-23658 GCA_024733675.1 Psilopsiagon aymara
CCTTAGCTGTCCTAGCCTTGTCCCTCCCTTCCTGGACAACATCCCTATATTCTTCCCAGGCCACCTGTCCTTGCTTCCACCTTTAATAAGCCTCTTTTTTCCCTCTAGGTTTGCACAGCAACTCAACTGTTGGGAATGACTTTTCCCAACGCTTTCCAAGTAACATTCTGGTATGTCAAGAATGAAACTAGAAATAAGCCATAACCACACAAAACATGACATTCTCACAGAAATATTTGGTTCACTGTCAAGATTAGTTCAGGTGAGATAAATAGTCTTAACTTAATGAATTTCATTGACTAATTGCAAAAATTAGTAGGTTTGCTATCCAAAACCTTAAAAATTGTTTTGCAGTCCATGTCCTAAACCCCAAATCGTTGTCTATGTCATTTCACTGAATTAACACACAAGATGAACATCAACTCTTTTAGCTTTATACTTTTATAACTTTTTTTTTATCTGGCCTGGTATGTTGAGGTGCTGTTGTGTCAATAGATGCAGCCTGAGGAAAGCTCCAAATGACTACTCTCTGATGCTTTTATTAACTATGAATTCTTGCAAGCACATCTTTGCTAAAATTGCTCTCATATTTTCCTCAAACTGCTATTAGCAATTTTCATCTTATTGGTGAAATTTAAGTATGAACATAATTTCTAAAGAGAATTCCTGCAGGTACTCTAAATGTTTTTAAATATCATTGTTTTCCTTTCTAACAGGTAAGGCTATTAATTAAGTCTTCATAGACTTTGGCCAATGAATCTCCACCATTCATTCCCTTATGTCAAGCAAATTTCTGAAGCCTGTATTTTTCTTCTTGGCAAAACTTAATCTTACATAAAATCAATGCATATCACAGCTAGTTAAATGTTGCTTCTTCCTGATATCCCTTTGAACTGGCAAACTGTTCAGCAAGACACAGAGACACATGGGTTGTACTTACTTTAAATGTTCAGAATCTCATTTCATTCCTTGTTAAATTGGACAGAAAAATTTGTGAATTTTTCCCTGGATGATATTAAATAGGTGTCTTGTTCCCACTGTGAGTGAAATCCTTGCAGAAGAGAAAAATGTGGGATGTGTAATGTGCTGCCACAGTGTAAAAATTGTCTGGCTTGCGTTACAAATGGTTTTATCTGTTTCAATTCCATTGAAGAGAAAAATAATTCAAAATTTTTGTGGAGTAATGTTCCAGCATATAAAATTAGTGTCATCTCTAGACCACCAAATGTAACAGGTCTCTTAAGACATCTGTCAGTAATATTGGGGGAAAATGCTGTGTTGCCAAAAAGGACTTCAGTTTGTGTGGCATAATACTGGTGGCCTCATGTTGACAATTATAAAGTGTCCTTGAAATTTACAAACATTATCAATGGCAAATTTCTATAAAACTGCTATATTTGGAGGCATTATATAAGATACCTCATATTGAAAGCGAAATAGATACTCATCAGAGAAATAAAAATTAGTTTTCGAATTACTGAAAATAATCTCAATCTGAATGTCTTGGATATGTTCAAAAAACTTCAACTCCTTATTACTTTTAATGCTCTCAAACACAGAGACTTGGTACATCACATCACTGACACTTTGCAAGGAGTGTCTTTGCAATTAGAAACTGGTCATGAGCCTGATCAAAGTCGGACAAAAAATAACTAAGAGGGGACATTAAATTGAACTGAACTGATATAGACACCATGACTAACAGATACTCTGGCTTCATTTAATTAAAAAAAAAGTTTTTTGAGGTGTTTCTATTGATTTTTAGTATCATAGCTCCATATATATTAATAAAGCATATATTGCATACAAAAATAAAACTTTTGGTTAAGCAGCATATTAATTGTGAAATTAAATGCTTCAGAAATAAGAAATTGAAAGTATGCAATTGTCTGTGCAATTTTATCTTTGTTCTTTTGCATATCTACCCTACAATCACTCAGCAGGTGCTGCTGCAGGGGTAGTGACAATGGCCAGGGTGCTTACATGGGCTGTGACAGTCCCCTTGTGGTTAAGTCCCCTTGTGGCACAGCAGAAAGCTGGTCTTGCTTCTGCCCAGTCTCTAAACAGTCCTTATTGTTGCTCTTCACAGAAATAGGTTTTACACTGTTATGAAGACTTTTCTAAGCACAGCCACAATTTTATTTTCTAATTTGAAGTGAACAATCTTTTCTGCATTAGAAAACCAGCTAATGTTTCAGACTCATTCAGATTAAGAAAGAGAGATATACCTGATAAAATTTCTAATCTAAGAATTTCTATTAATTCCAATATCTCATGCAATGGCGATAATATTTCTTTAGAAGTACTCTTACATCTCATTTTTCAGCTTTATACTTTTGTATTCTTCCAGTTCAGGACATGCTCAGTCTTTGGAAGGAAGTAGCAATGTGATCCTGAGATCTATAGCTCTTCTGTGGATGCTCAGGTTCTGCTCTGGCAAGAATATTAAATTAAATAGAACTTTCAGGGTTCTTATATTTTTTAACACTGTTTTTTTGAAGAGTTGTAGGTCCAGCAAAGCTACTGTCTGTGCTACATGTACATAAGAGAGTGCAGACTCGAGGCATGTTTGCTCTAGGCCTGCAGCTGATGCACTTCTGCAAGCTCAGCCAGCCGCTTTTCTTGCCTGGTGAGCTGTTTTATAATTCCTCACATCACCTCATCTTGGAAACAGGTGAGTGTTAATGCTGATTCAAGAAAGCAAGTAGAAGCATGTAAGACATCAGCTCATAATGCTTTAAATTCTCATGACACACTGATGAAGCAGTGCTGTCTCTGTGACTTGCAGATGTGAATCAGCTGTAGGTTATGTGATATGTGGCGGCCAGGTAAAAGAAAAATATACTGTACGTAACATGTACTGTATAGAAATGCCCACATTACAGACTATAATTTTGCAGAGAAAGAAAGTACAGAAGCCTCCAACCATTTCCTGATGGATTCCCTGACATTATGGTTAGGTTTCCACAAATATTTCAGAAAGATGTATTTTTGATATTTTGTTAATAAGAAGTGTTATCATAATTACCAGTGCTACAGTACAAAAACTGTTGTAAACTAACTCATCAGGAAATAACATATATGATATAAAGATTGCATTAACAGTAAAGTCCCTTCCCTATATTCAACTGGTGTACAGGTTAGAGGAAGTATAAGACTCTGATTTAAATGTATCATTATTGTGTGTTTATTTCTTTAGTGTCATTATAAAGTCAAAGAAATACTACTGTCAAATTCATTTGGCTAGAGCCAAACAAGGGCAATCCCAAGAAACTAATTCTTTTTTTATCTACTATGCTAGAGGAAGTGCCTCCATTCCCTTTATTTGGAAATAAAGGATATTTCTATCACAGAATCACCCCTGTACTATAGCATTAACTTCATTTTTATAGTCATCAGACAGAGAAGGTAATAGGGACGGGAAAGCATGAGATTTTTAATTGAGTCCTTTATTGGAACCTCTATTGAGAGCCAGGCAAAGCACTTTGTAGAAGGGATTCAAAGACTGCAAGAGAAGTATGTTTATTAGATGTGTTCATTAGCTACTTTTGAAACTCTACAAAAGGAGAGCAGCCTTGCAGGTTCACTATCTGAACCAGCGAGAAGTGGAGGTGGGAGCAGAGTTTCTAATATGTGTATTAAAGCTGTTTCACAGATGTTAGCCCCCTGATCATCCTCGTGGTCCTTTACTGGACTTGTTCCAAGAGCTCCATGTCTTTCTTATGTTGAAGACACCAGAACTGTACACAAAACTCCAAGTGGGATCTCACAAGAGCAGAGTAGCGGGGCAGAATCACACCCTTCAACTTGCTGGTCATGCTTCTTTTGATGCAGCCCAGGATATAGCTGGTTTTCTGGGCTGCAAGTGCACACTGCTGCCTCATGTTTAGTTTCTCATCAACCAACACCCCCAAATCCTTCTCCTCAGGGCTGCTCTGAATCATTTCTCTGACCAACCTGTAGCTGTGCCTGGGATTGCCCCGACTCAGGTGTAGGACCTTGCACTTGGCTTGGCTGAACTTCATGAGGCTGGCATTGGACCACCTCTCAAGTGTGTCAAGGTCCTTCTAGATCCCATCCCTTCCCTCCAGCTTGTCAGTCGGATCACATAGTGTCATCAGCAAACTTGCTGAGGATGAACTCAATCCCATTGTCTGTGTCACCGACAAAAATGTGGAACAAGATCAGTCCCAACACTGACCCCTGAGGGACACCACTCATTACTGGTCTCCAATTGGACATTGGGCTATTGACTACAGCTCTTTGCATGCAGACATCCAGCCAATTCTTCATCCACTGGGTGGTCCATCCATCAAATTTATGTCTTTCCAGTTTAGAGACAAGGATGTCATACAAGACAGTGTCACACTCTTTGCACAAGTCCAGGTAGATGACATCAACTGCTCCACCCCTATCCGTCTACAGTTGTGTAGCCCCATCATAGAAGGTCACCAAATTGGTCAGGCATGATTTGCCCTTAATGAAGCCATGCTGGCTGTCACCAGCCACCTTGTTATCTTCCACATCCCTTGCCAGATTTAATTCTAACTTGCCCTTAGCTTTCCCGACCTGGTCCCTAGCTTCCAGGGCAACGCCCCTGTATTTTCCCAGGCTGCCTGCCCTCCTTTACACCCTTTACAAGCTTCTTCTTTCCCCTTCTGAGTTTTCTCAGCAGGTTCGTATCCATCTTTGGAGGTCTCCTGGCTCTCCTGCTGCATTTCCTTCTAGGAGCAAAGCTCCTGAAGCTGGAGCACATGATCTTTGAATATCAGCCAACAGTCTTGGGGCCCCCTGCCCTCCAGGGCTTTATCCCATGGAACTTCACTAAGCAGGTTCCTGAATAGGCCAAAGTCTGCTCTCTTAAAGTCCAGGGCAGTGAGCTTGCTATGTGCCTTTCTCGCTGTCCTCAGGATCTCAAACTTGACCATCTCATGATTGCTATAGCCAAGGCCGTTCTGGAGGAACACATTCCTAAGCAGCTGCTCCTTGTTGGTGAGCATGAGGTCAAGCATGGCAGCCCTCCTTGTTGGTTCTTCTATTACTTGCAGGAGGAAGTTGTCTTCCGCACAACTGAAGAACCTCCTGGATTGCTTGTGCTGGCCCATACCGTCCCTCCAACAGATACCAGGATGGTTGAAGTCCCACTTGAGGACAAGGGCCTGCGAGTGTGAGGCTGCTCCTATCTGTCTATAGAGGGCTTCATCCACAGAGTCTTCCTGGTCAGGCGGCCTGTAGCAGATCCCCACATTAATGTTCCCCATTGCTGTTCTCCCTTTGATCCTGACCCATAAGCTCTCTGATGATTCATCATGTGTCCCCAGAGTTTCATAGTCTCCAGCCTATGACTGACATAAATAGCAACTCCCCCTTTCCTTCTGCCTGGCCTGTCTTTCCTAAACAGCCTGTAATCTTCCATTCCAACGCTCCAAGTCATAGCAGCTGTCCCATCGTGTTTGTGTGATGCCAACGATATCACATCCCTGTAGACATGCACACATCTCTAATTCCTCTTGTTTACTCCTCATAATACGGGCGTTTATATAGAGGCATCTGAGCCTAGCTCCAAATAGTGGGCTCATTAGCTGGAGCAGCTGAAATAATGCTGTATCACTCCAAGCATTTGTTACAGGTGCTGGCAACTGGCTGGGAGTGTTGAGATGGAATGACGCCTCCCTCCCCTAACAAATCTAGTTTAAAGCTGCCTTGACCAGCCTGGAAAATTTCCTACCAAAGCAGCTCTTCCCTTTCCTTGTCAACCTGCTCCATCAGCCTCCAGTAGACCTGGCCTCACAAATCCAGCCCCATGTTCTAAAAAACCAAACCCTTGACCATGGGACCACCATTATAACCATTTATTAACCTGCCAAATCCTCCTAGACTTTCAAGGTCCTCCCCTCTGACCTTGAGGATTGATGAAAAAACTATCTGAGCTCGAGCCCTAACCACCTCTCCCAAGGCTCTGTAGTCCTTCTTAATGTTCTCCAGGCTACGCTGTCTGTATCACTAGCACCCACATGGATCACAAGATGTGGGTAAGTCAAAGGGACTTATTAGACCAGGCAGCCCCTCAGCAACACCCCTGATCAGAGCCTGTGGCACCTCCAACACACCTCCCTTAAGACTGGGTCAGGCTGACAGATGGGTGCCTCTGTTCCTTTCAAAGTACAGTCCCCTACCACTATGATCAGGTGCTTTTTCCTGACAGCACCAGTAGTGATCCTCTTTACTAGTGCATCAGCAGGATGTTCATTTCTGTTTCCTTATCAGCCCCCTGCAGAACTGCGAAGCCCTTTGTTGGCTTTGTTGTCACTATGGTGGTCACATTTGGCCCCTGCTTGGGCCTAGAGCAGGCAGTGCTCCTTCCTCTCAGCTCCCTGACCCCTCTCAGCCATTGACACCGTCCCGCGGCCCAGCCCCTGCTGCAGGAGGACCTCCACCGGGGCGCACCGAGTGCAGCCCTGCCCCTTGTGCACCCTGTCCTCACCAGACCAGTGAAGGCACTCTCTACACCCCAAGGTCTGCACTGCAGCCTCCTCTCTCATCGGCTCTGTCGGGCACTGACGCTGCCACCGCAGTGGCAGCCAAAGCAGAGCTCCCAGACAGGATCCCAGCCTTGAGGTGAGAGCTCGCTCCCTGGGCCGTATTTTACCCGCTCAGGGCGACGCCGTCCTCCCCGGCACCGTCCCCTGTGAGTCCCCGCCCGCCTCGGCGGAGCTGCAGGCGGCTGGGCAAGGCCTGGCGAGGGCTTGAGGCTGCTTCGGTGGTTCTTGGTGTTTCCCCTGGCTCCAGGGTTGAAGGCGTTGTTTCTGGAGCCGCTCACCGTGGCAAATGACCTGCATATTTTTGAGTATGAATTACAGCATTTTTCCTCACAGAAATCGAGGAAACAAGTGGAAATGAGGGATCTGACAACAGCATCTTTTTTAGTATTACTTTGCCCATGGGATTCTGACTGAGAGGAAAGCCAGGAGTGGGTTCTAGAAAACCCAATTAACAAACACAGGCTCTTTCAAGGTCATGTTAAAGCCTGATTCTGTGGCATGGTTATAATATACCTATATGAATATGCTAAACGTGAAATATGCATATATACTTTGGAACTTTGCAGCAGAATATATGTAATGTCTGCAAAGTTTTTTATTTTAATACAGAACAGCAAAGATTTACAACCTAGCATCTTTATTTAGCAATTTTTAAAGAATGAATCTTAAAACCTTTGAAAAAATTTAAGGACAAAATGGTTTTTTCACTGCAGTAAATAATGTGGTACTTTCTCTGGGTCTGTCTGTCTGAAAACTATTGTTTTCTTTTTCTTTTTGGTTAATGTTAAGCCAAATGGATTCCCTTGTGCCAGCAAGATGGGTGGCAGGGAAACATAGCTAGTGGCTTCAGCCAGCAATCTGTGTTATCCATTGCCCAGCTGTCTGGTGCTTCGGAGTCCTTTCTGCCTGTCTTGAGTGATTAAACCCAAATTTCTCACTGCCAGCCAACATGCACTTACTTCATACACATAGCAAATTAAAACAATGCATGAAGCAACAAGACGATTTATATGCAGAAGCAGCATTATATATTTTGGATGTTTTAACCTTGGATACTGCAAGTTTCGCAGGCCAGAGTTCTCAGCATGATCCTGGTGAGACTCACCCATTGCATTGGCCCTGTGAATTTAGAAAGTTGAAGAGTATGGTTTTAGTGTGACCAGGTTAATCCCATGATGAGCAGCAGTCATGGGTTGTCCTCTGCATCATGATTTTGCATTGCTTCTCCACCTCTGTCAACAGCTGAAGAAATTCGTTGTAGGCTGGATCTACCCAGGGCTTTACTTCTCCTTTTACTCTCTTTGTATCAAGAAGGATAGCTTCTGCCTCCTTATTGGAGATATTTGCCATTTATTAACAAGTAGCTCTTTGGGCTTCTCTAAGGGTCCTTGGCGTCTTTTTCTGTGCCACTGTGACCTTGCTGTGCCTCAGAGCCTTCTCCTCTCAAGCCTTTGGTAATTTACCTTGGTGACTTTGGGCTGGAAAGCATCACCCAGGTGAAGTGTGGTGAATGTGATACTAATATAGCAGGACTGATCTAGTCCTGTAATTTTGTAAAGAACTACATTGGTAAAACCAAGTGATTACGCATAAAAACTGATTGGTCTTACTAGTTAGTAAGACAAGTACGTGGTTACTGTGGTCTTTTATTTCACTATTTTCAGGACTCCCTTTGGGAAACACATATTGGGTGAATAAGTATGCTTAAAATGCATGTCAGATGGTAGTAAATAGCATGCTGCATTTTATAAAATCATTTGTGGTTTATTTTTCTAGTATTGCTTTCTTTCTCTACACCCTAAAATTTGTCTTTTGGAGGGCCAGGGAAAGCATAAAAGCCACTTTGTGAATCTGGAAACTTCTGTGCACTCTGGGAGTGAGTTTGAGTTAACAAAATGTGATGTAATTGGCTCACACACATTCAGTGAAAATTAGGGAGACCACTGTATCTCACTGTTCTCTTAATATCTGGTAGATTTCTATAGCCCTGATAATGCTAGAATAGGCTGTATAATCCCTATTTCATACCTTTGTAATTCATGTCTTTTGTCTCATAAATGTCAAATCAGAATATGTTACTTTTGAGAAAGAAAAGGAATAAAGTCTTTGACACATCTTGAAAAAACTCTGTCTCAGATCTATCTCATATCTCTCTTTGATAACAAATGCAAAGAACTGTATGAGCAAGCCATGTTGCACTTATATTACTGTTGTGCCTGCAGGGTGGGTGATTGTAATATTTTATAGTAAATTTTAGAAAAATTAACTGCTCCAATAAATTTCATGTTTTACAATGAACACACTCAATATGTTCATCTTTTATATGAGGATTGTCCATAAGAAATATTCATGGTGGATAGTTAAGACACGCCTGTAAGGTACTACAGCAATACACTTTTTATTTCAATTTAGGGTAGCCAAGCAGTTTTATTCCTTAAGGCTACTGTAAAACCTAACTAAATGAAAGGTATTAAATGGTGAATTTACATTAAGGTGTGTTTCATTAAAATGTTACTGGAAGATGATTCTGCTTTTTTAACTCATAGTGTATTCCTGAAAGCATAGTATAAAGCTAGGAAATTTATACTGGCACTGAACAAGCCTTTGCACATTTATTGCTTAATTGAAGATAATTGGCCTGGCCATAGAAGTTTAGACCTTGACATTCCAAGATCATGACATATAAAGGTTAAGTATCACTTCCAGTAAAATCTTCTTAGGGAATTTAAAAGTTGCAACACAAAGTTTGGTAGGACATCTAATATTCTTGCTGCTGCAATTTTTATATTTTTTAACTTAAGCATAATATAGCATTTGTTTTATTTATAACATATATACCCTGACCTAAAATTATTATTAAATTGCTTAATGTTGCTTTAGAAACTTCATACATTTTTGGCATTTTTTTTTCTATATGGCTGCTGAATTGTTAGCTATCTCTGTATAGCATAATTACTTGAAATAGAGAAGGACAATAAGGATATTCTATGAAAACAGAAATAATCAGAAAAATATATTATTTCCATCTGCAAATTAATATGCTAATTGGACAAACAAGTTGTCCATCATATTTGAAAAATCATGAAACTCAGGTGAAGTTCATAACTGGAAAAAGAGAAACATAACCCCCATTTTCAAGAAGGGGAAATACAGACCAGTCAGTCTCATCTCTGTGTCTGGCAAAATATTGGAGCAGGTTCTCCTGGAAAGAATGCTAATGCACCTGAAAAACAACAAGGTGCTTGGTGACAGCAAATATAGCTTCACTTTGGGCAAATCATGCCTAACCAATTTGGTGGCCTCCTGTGATGGGGTTACAGAACTGTAGATGGATAGGAGCAAAGCAGCTGATGTCATCTACCTGGACTTGTGCAGAGAGTTTGATACTGTCCCACATGACATCCTTGTCTCTAAACTGGAAAGACATAAATTGGATGGATGGATGGGCCACCCAGGAATAGAGAATTGGCTGGATGGCTGCATGCGAACTGTTGTAGTCAACAGCTCAGTATCCAAATGGAAACTGGCAATGAATGGTGCTCCTCAGGGGTCAGTGTTGGGACTGATCTTATTCAACATCTTTGTCAGTGACACAGACAATGGGATTGAGTTCATCCTCAGCAAGTTTGCTGATGACACTAAGCTACCTGATTTGGTTGACACATCGGAGGGAAGGGATGGGATCTAGAAGGACCTTGACACACTTGAGAAGTGGTCCAATGCCAGCCTCATGAAGTTCAGCCAAGCCAACTGCAAGGTCCTACACCTGAGTCTGGGCAATCCCAGGCACAGCTACAGGTTGGTCAGAGAAATGATTCAGAGCAGCCCTGAGGAGAAGGATTTGGGGGTGTTGGTTGATGAGAAACTGAACATGAGGCAGCAGTGTGCACTTGCGGCCCAGAAAACCAGCTATATCCTGGGCTGCATCAAAAGAAGCATGGCCAGCAGGTTGAAGGGTGTGATCCTGCCCCTCTACTCTGCTCTTGTGAGATCCCACTTGGAGTGTTGTGTACAGTTCTGGTGTCTTCAACATAAGAAAGACATGGAGCTCTTCAAGCAAGTTCAGAGGAAGACCATGAGGATGATCAGGGGGCTGGAGCATCATCTGTATGAAGACAGGCTGAGAAAGTTGGGGCTGTTCAGCCTGGAGAAGAGAAGGCTGCGTGAAGACCTCATAGCAGCCTTCCAGTATGTGAAGGGGGCTTATAAGGATGATGGGAAGGGACTCTTCATTAGGGACTGTAGTGATAGGACAAGGGGTAATGGGTTAAAACTTACAGAGGTGAAGCTTAGATTGGATATAAGGAGGAAGTTCTTTACTGTGAGGGTGGTGAGGCACTGGAACAGATTGCCCAAGGAAGTTGTGAATGCTCTATCCCTGGCAGTGCTCAAGGCCAGCCTGGACAGAGCCTTGAGTGACATGGTCTACTGGGAGGTATCCCTGCCCATGGCAGGGGAGTTGTAACTAGATGACGTTAAGGTTCTTTCCAACCCTGTTTTATGATTTTTGATCCTATTAAATAGCCACTATTCAAAATCACGAAGCTAATAATTTTTTCTTTTTTTAGAATTACTACCTCAAAGCTATATACCATAATTTAGTGACAATGCTAGTTTGATATAATGTATTTTATGACCTCCTGTAATAAACACTATGGCTGAGTTAACTCTCAGCTGGTGCTAGAATGAACCTGGCTCCTGTAGGTAAGCTGTATTAAAAACCTAACATTGTATCTTTGAGTCGTAGGTTTGCCATGCAGACAAATTGGATATTCTAGTGCTATACGTGCCATCCAAATGTATCTATTAACTTGTATCACATTTGTATTAGAAAACAATATTTTTAGGTATTTATGGCTAAGCTGTAAAGCATGTTCTGAGTGAAATGCAGAGACTCAACTTATCTAACAATTTTGCCCCTCACAGTTTCAGACAGAACCAATTTGTTTTATTATATTGTGTGATGTTTGCACTGCAGTTAATATTTACAAACACAAGATGAAAGATTGCACAGGTTGTGCAATATGGACATGTATGCTACCTCAGACAAGGATTAATCAGGCTGCAAGTTTGCAATTAGTTTGAAGAGGTCCAAGCACATTTTAGCACCATCCCTTCGTCCCTTCTTCTGTCTGTGTAAAATATCTAGCCATTTCCCGCATAAGTCAGCAGTCCTGCTTTTGAGTGACCTTATAGTGAGCTGGACCAGGAGCTGATGTGACTGAAAATTAAGATAGTTTAGGAAAGAAAAGAAAAAGGATAAGAAACGAAATTTCTCAGCAATGTGGTTATCAGCGCTGGCACAAAAGAGGTGCTGGAAGTATGTGGCCAAGACAAGAGAAGATCTTAAACCTCAATAAAACTGTGTGTTCAGTTTTATTTTTTTGACATAGGAAGGCAAAATATTTCATTTCAAGAAAAACAGGGGAGGCTTTGCACTATTTTCCCAATAGCATGTACTGTTCATCTTCAGTTTTCATCACATTATGAGCTGCTAAAGGTCATTTATAGCCACATGAATAATCAGAAAATATACAGGTGGAGGTATTCTCTGCTAATCACATTTTTCCTGAGGTCAGAGAGAAAAATGGAGCACAGAAAGTGATTTAAACAGCACACTGTTAATTAATCCAGATCTGATTTCAGACTTAAAACTGAACACCCCTTATTGCTGAGATGGTGTTAAACCACTGATTTTTAAAAAAAAAAACTTCATTTGTTCTGTACATACATGTGCCAGTTGCCACCTTCCATATTCTCCCAGAACTCTTCTGTTTCCTTAATTATTACTAGCATTTTTTTTCCAAACTATTTTTCTTATGGACCCATTGATGCAATTGCTTTGTGTGTGGGGTCACTGCTGATTCCTGATGGGCACCTTCTCCTCCGAAGAGCAATACCTTCTGCAGGAGAAGGAAACTTGTCTTCATACCTCTGCTATGCTGTGTGCTGAGCAGCCACTTTCACCCCCAGCACAACCACAAATGGTATTGCCGTTGCTCTCAGTACTTTCTGACTGACTACGTAATAGTGCTTGCTGTGACACTGAGTTTTTTTAGTTGCATATATATCTATTTCAATACATATTATATATATATATCAATAAAGATAACCTTCTGGGTGGAGAAGGGTACTATTGCAACAGTGAAATCTCTAAGACTCGTACTGGGAGACATCTAAGCGGTTTTATTGGTAGTGTTTATATACCTTTTGCACTACAGGAACTGAAGAAAAAGCATGCAGTGAATGTGAGAACTTGGACTGCCCTTACTTAGCTAATACTGCATCTTAACAGTGCTTTGTGAGGCTTGAAAATAGTAATACTTTATGTTTGACACAGAACAAAATTAGACATTGACTAATAATTTATGATAACACCTCACCTGCAGTGAGGTGTTTATCCAATCAGCTCCTGAGACAACAAAATTGTGGTCTTGTCTTTTGTAAAGTTGTGATCAAGCACTTCAGTAATAAACTCTGTTTTCAGGCTTTTATAAAGGAGTGCAGAGGAATATCTGGGGATATTTTGGGGTTAAACATGGTCTACTGTTGAAATACCTCATCACGTATGCAACCAATTTTAAAGTAGCTGAACTGGGATTTATTTATTTATTTTTTTTTCATGGGAAATGCATTGAAAATTGCTCCAGGCAATTTTAATTTAATTTTCAAAGGTGGGTTAATACGTTTAACATACTGGGGCAATTTGAAATGCTGACCAAGGCTCCAGCACCTGTATTATGCAATCATTTTTTTTTTTTTTTTTTTTTTTTTTTTTTTTTTTTAAAAAATACCACCTCACAGTGGTCATGGGGAGATACTGGAATCTTTCTATAGCAGTCTCTGAACTTCCGTAATGAAAAGATGCACCCTGCTACAGAAAGTTTATCTTAAACTTAGTTTTGCAACTGACTGTGAAGTCATGGCCTCAGTTTCTCAGCACTATATGGGAGAAGGGTGGTGGAGAGTTCACAGACAGATAAAGCTGATGGAAACACATACATGGATGAGCCCTTGGTTCTAAATTGTTGGTAACTTTTCCCTTCAAGGTCAAGTGAAACTTGCTATCTGCCAGAAAGATGCCGCCTGTGCACATATGTCAAGTAACATAACTTTTATGGACTGTGTCTCTGAAAATCTCTGGCTGGTATAAATTTCTTCAGTTTATGCCAGTAGGAAGCACATTATACCTTTACTTCATTAAAAGAAGACTATAGAATAACCTTTCTGAGGCAAAAACTAGGGGGACAATTAAGGGGGTTTGTGTATTCTCGTATTTTTACAAAGAGGAACCTCTCCCTATGTTTGTCAAAAAATTCCTGTTTGCAAAAGACCTTTCTTGCAGTAGAGGTGTATCTTCCAGCTATCATCTAAACTATCAGAATATGCAAATAAACATGATGATTTCATCAGTGATGGCTGCTAGCCCAAGAAAGGTAATGAATGACCAAGCCTGCAGCGTGTCTTGAAGCTTGCATTTGGACAACTGCCTCTGACCTGGGAGATGGTGCTTTATGGCAGTAGGGGAGCAGACACTGGTGCCCAGTATTTTCTTCCTACCAGCTGGTCTAATCACCCTTTCTGTGCCTGCTCATGATGCAGCTTCCCACTCTAGATTTTGGATATGCTCAGTTGTTTAAGAACCTAAAACTCAGATACATCCTGCCCCAAATCATTATAGTGCATAGGACATCCACATCTTTTCCTTTCTTGCGATTTCTGTTAAAACATCTTTTCCATGTAGCTGGACATCCAAGTTGTTAATGATACCCACCAGACTTATATTAAAAACTAGCAGGTGTGGCATCTTCAGTGTACTTTTCTGAGTTATGATACTTTCACTGTGTGATGTGTTCTTTAAAATATTTAGTATTTTAGCTTTAAAATCAAGTAAAAATGAAATGTTCAAAATTCTAAGTTTTCCAAAGACCATGGCTCTTTTATCTTTTTTTTTTTTTTTCTTTTTCTTGGTGCAGAAGAAAATACAAAGGACCTTGGCAAATAATTAAACATTCTAATTTGAGATGATCTTTGATTAATGAAGAAGCTGCTTTCGAATGCTCTTCTCTGGCTCTAATAATTGATCTCTAATTGTCACATCTAAAGGTTATATATTGCCTTTCCTCATGATTGTGTCCTCCTAATGCCTTATAACTTGGATCCAGCTATTAGCAACGTTCATTAATTCGTCTTGAAAATGCTGTGAACTTTCCAAGTTGAAATAGTGCTTTATAACACCAAGTTTATTTTTATATTAGTTTTGAGTGTCTTGAGAAAATCACACCAAGGGATGTCTCAAACATGATGTGCAATTATTCAATTCTAAATTATTTTAGAATTTATGTATAAACGATTGAGGATGTTGGACAGGAGAGGTATAGGAGGATAACCTACTTAAAAATAATGGCACAAATGTTTTTTGTTATCTTATTGCAAGTAAAGGGACAGTGGTTTTGCATTTAAGTGTGTGATGTCTAAGTGGTAAATTGCATTTATGCAAATAATACAAAATTATAGAATTTATAACCTAGTGAAATGTTCATGATGATATAAAAACTCTGGGCAGTTACAGAGGAATTTTACTTGGATCTCTAACAAGCTGGGACAGCAAACATATTTGCTTAATTGCTTACCTAGTTGAGAGATGAGGCTTCTCCATAGCGTAAGTTGTTACCTCATTTCTGACATATGCTGATTTTTGACCTTTTTCTAATTTGGTAAGACAAACCCTTTTAACCTGTTGCTTGGCAGGCTTCCTTTTATATAGCTTAAAGAAAATTGGCTGAATTTCTTTGGTTTGCCTACTAGACATTAAATTATGTGCCCCAAAAGTTAGTGTGTGCCTAGTGCTTTACAACAGCATCACAGCATCAAAGGTTTGTGATTACCTAGCACATTTTCTGCATAGTTTGATATTAAAATTGCATAAGGTGTGTGCATGAGCACAGATTTTTACAAATATGTCTAATTAATACTAATTGAAAATGTTTTTGCTTCATTTGCTACTGAATTTTTCAGCCTAATTTCATTAAAGTGGAATATTTATTCGTGTGCTTCTTTCCCCAATTTTGGCTTAATTGTTTCCAGTCTGTACAGCCTGGCTGTCTGGAGATGTTTATTACTGAGTAAATGTATTCTGGAAGGAGAGAGCCTGGCTAAATTGCTAGAAAGAAAAAGTCTACAATCTGACCTTATCAAGATACGATCCAGAAGGTTCTTATTTTTCATTTTGACTGTGAACCATTACCAAGGAAAAAAACAATCCAAAGAAGTTAACTAATGTCTATCACAACAGTCATTGGTGCTGAGAAAAGAAAAAAGAAGCACTGTCAAACACTTACAATCCATTCTGCAGAACTGCAGAAAAACTGTTACATACCCTGTAATGATACAAAGCTCTTTTCTTCTGGCTTTGGAAAACACAAATCTATTCTATGCAAATGCACTTGGTATTTAGGGAACCTTTTAATATATTTTAATTATATGATAACACAGAAAGAGGGTATAGCATCAAAGTATTCAATAATATATTTTGAGTGATCTTTAGCATCTCTCCTGAGCATTTATGACTTGCTAGAGGGAAATGCACTTTTCAAAGATCATGTGCAGTCCCTATGGATACCTGTAACCTTCCTCAGAGCAATTCACCACAAACTGATAGGTCTGATCACAGCACAAGTGAGACAGTATGTTTAAAATGCTCTGAAAACTCTCTGAGAATACTAATAGGAGCCGTGAGACTGCTGAGTCACTTCCTGCAAACAGGGGGTTCAGTCAGAGGGTCATTTGGGAATTATAGATATTGATAGGAAGTTGGGTATTGGCAAAAGCTTCATTTAGTCCTTGTCCAGATAATGGTCTGATATGCTGCTTAATCAATTTATTAGCAAATCAAACAAAGATAAATCTGTAGTTACTGAGAGCTGGGAGGTTTAAACCTGAGGCTAGGGAGTGACTGAATGCATGGATGTCAAAAGGCTCCACTGAGTGGCACAGGGATTTGTATTAGTTCTTCTAGAAAGAGTTTGGTACTTATCTGTAGATCCCTCAGAACCTGCGGTGTTTGTGAATGAAAGACAATGTTTTCTTCTCACCTCCGTCCCCTTGCAAGAACAATGCTGTGCCCTGGTGGCCTTAATGCAGGGCCTTGTTGGTTTATTTGTGTTATTTGGCATTATAGTATTTTCCAGAAATTTCAGCTTTGCCAAAAAGATCTACTGCTGTTTGAATATGTGCTGTTAAACTCGCAGTGATAGAAAACTGCAAGATAAGTTTCTTATCACAGAACATGTATGAATGTATCCCCTTCCTAAGTAACTGCTGGCTTTTAATGGTGGCCTCCCTTGCGTGTCATACACCCGTTTGCTGCCTGTCATGATCCTTTATGTAATACTGCTTCCTGTACTGCTTCAAGGCCATCCAGAACAGTAGCATGCTATTTAAATCAGTCATTGCCTGTCACTGCAGTTTCAGCTTTTAGAGAATTTGGATCTGCATGCTGCTTCTCATTAATCTTTATTTATTTATTTATTTATTTAAATACATATTTAGTAAAAGCTTAGGTTGTTATTTTCTGACCTGTCTTTTCTTCTTTCTTCCCTCCCTGAGTCTTGCTCCAGATGGTAATTGCTGCAGGAGCTTAAAAATAAAAATGAAAGTGTGAAGTGCATTCACTTTTATGGAGCTGCAAACAGGGGGCAAGGGAAGGAAGGAAAATGCAGTGGGATCATTTATCTACCTCAGTTCAGTTAATGTCCTCAGATATCAGCCAGCCTGCAGTGGTATGAAGTGCATCAGAAAAGACATGGTACACAAATATTTAAGAAAAATGAAATCTCAGGTATTGTGAGGAGACTCTCAATAAAGTTTTGTTATTATTATCCCATTGCATCTGGCCTGTCACTGATTTCTCCTTTCTCAGAAACTCTAACCACAGGCAGGAAATGTGCTACAAGTAGGTGAAGAAATCGAAAATTCTCTTGTACTGTGAGAGTCTGGATACACAGGGGGTCATTTGGCAGATGAGGGCTTGTAGATGAAACAGTGACTATATAGAAAGAGGCTATATCTGATATCCGAACACCTTTACCTGTGTTTGAGAGGACAATGGAGAAAGAGTAATTGGGAGATTTGCTGGTAATCTATCTTCAAAGCACTCACATTTATTTTTAAGAAGGTTATGCAAAGAATAGCAAGCAGATGCCGTAAGAAAAGTGGGTGCCAGGTTCCCCATTTTGCTTTCACCCTTGGCTGTCATCCTACTGCTCCATTGGGAAGGGACAGACACATTCTCCTCCTGTCCCTCTGTTTGGTAAAAACAGCTTATAATATCCTCAGTGTCCAAACCAAACATTAAGATCAAATATTTGACAAGAGTTAAAAAAAAGCAAAAACTCTTATCCTTTAAAAATCTTTAAGATAAACAACAGTGATAAACCATTCCTTATAGAAAGAGGCTTTTAAAACATGCATATGTGCATTTGGCCTGGAAATGTTGGTGAGAACATAGGAAGTACCATCGTCTTTTACTAGTAGCAGCTAACTTTGAGAGATATGAGGAAATTTCATCTAGTCAAAATATGTTCTCTGGCTATTGCAGCTACCATGGAGTTATCAAAGCTGAGGGGAGTTACTGTTGCTTTTTTTCACATGGAAATCACTTGGCTCTGATTCCCTTATTATCCCTTTCTGTGTATTACTATTATTAGTGCAGGGGTGGAATGTTTCTCCCTAAATGTTACTGCAGAAAAGTAAAGACTTTCTTATTTCAATTTATTTTTTCATAGAAACTCTACTTTAAGAATAAATTTCAAAGGAAAAATATGTTTTGGGACTCAGAAGAAAGAAATTTAAATGATAACTGAATCAGAGCCTGAAGAAAAACTATATTAGAATCAGGTCACGTAACAGGAAAAAATCCATATGTACTTCAGGAGGTGTGCCTAACAGTCTAATGTAAAAGAATTAGGGAAGAATTCTTCAGACAACCAAGAAAATTTCAGAAGGTCACTTAGGCCACCCAAAAGGCAGCCAATAATTCAGCTATTAATATCTGCTCCATAAATTAAAAACAACCCACAACCCAAACAGCAACCCTGGATCATTTATGGAAATTTAACTCCGTAAGGTAAAGCTAAATGTACTGAGTGAGGTTTTTTCAGTCTTTACCAGAAGACCAAAAGTCAGAATTGCACAACCAGAGCGGTCAACTGCTGCAAGTAAGCCAAATATGCATGTTCTCTTCAGATCACTTCAGAAGCAAAATATAACTCTCTAGTGTTTGGGAAGATGGAGAACAAAGTAAGTGGGAGCAGGTATAGGGCATTCTGATCAAGCAGGGTTTAAATGTGGCCTAAAGTAAAGTGTGCATTTTTTAGGCAGAGCAGAAGTGTTAGTAGGATAGAGAGAAAAGAGAAGCAATGAGAAAGCTGACAGCAGGAAGAAATCCAAAGGGTTTATGCTGTTTACCAAGTCATTGCTGTTAGGCCTGAGACCTGCAGCATGTGGTCATAAGGTGTGGAAGGTATGCTTTGAAAAATAGCTGTGGGGCATGCCTTATAAATGCAAACAACCCTAGTTTTACTAAGCATCTGCACTCTGCAGGTGCAGTGTGTGCTGCTCAGATGCATCATTGCCTTGCTGCTTCTTTTCAGACTGTAGAAACCACAGCATTTTTCTGCCTGAGGGTCTTCCAGGCCACCTCATCCTGGGTGAGACTTGCCTTTAATAAAGAGAAGCTTCCTGGTTTTGCTGGATCACTTTACCCTCTTGCCAGTGAGAGTGCTCTGGGCTAGCAGGGCCAAGGCAAGCTTTCATGACCTGATGAGCCACGTGTCCTGGCAACCCACCTGGCATGGAGTGGCTTGCTTTAGGTCACCATTGTGTATTTGTTATTGTCACATGTCTTGAGAAGAAGGCATGTGTTTTATCAGATTTATTTATTACAAGTTTTATTGATGTTCCTGTGGAAAAGCTCACACAGTTTCTTTCAGTCAGCGGACAATGCTCCCATGACAAGGGCTCAAACGTGCTTCAGTGAGCCTAGAGCTGGCAGTGATGGATGCCAGGCGGATATCATAATGGTTAGGGTGAAGGATGAGATAAAGCAGTATCAGCATGCTTGTGAATGTGTCTGGCAGTTAGTGGCTTAACACAGTTAAGCACCTCTTCTGAATGAGACAGGAAAACTGCTGGTATGAGAAATGTGTTTGCCTGTCCACCCCTTAATTCCTTCTTTGTCCAATGTACTCCATGCAACCCTTGCTTCCAGACATATGGAGTTCATCTTCCCAAAACTTTGCAAATCCTTTTTCAATTTTATTTTAATTTCTTATTATTTCTTTTTTATTTTTTTTTCTCTAAAATGTCTGTCAAATGTCACTGCCTCTCCATCACCCTACTAACAGCTCCTTTGAGAGGGTAATGGCAGGGCTGCCCTATACTGAACTTCATTCTGTCTCTCTGCCTCATCAGCCAGTACCCGCTGGTGCTTAGGCTCTCTTGTGGCCTTGCCCCCTTGTACACTGGTCTTCCTGTGGCTTGCAGTGCCTCCTCCTCCCTCACTAGCCCTCTGGTTACTTCATAGCATCACAGGAAAAAAATGCAGACCATTAGATTAGTTCTGCAGCTAAAAAAGATACCAAGAAGAAACGTTTTCTGATTTTTGAGCCTTGAATTTAAAGGCAAAGGTTTTTGTGCTTGTTTTTCTTTCATTCCATCTGAAGAGTTAAAAAGAATAGCTGGGAAGAAGGGGTCAATATTCCTACTCTCCTGAAAGTCTATAAACATGTGGCCTTTGCAAGCTAACTGCTTTCCTGCCACCATTGACAATCAAAAGTAAAATTCAGGAAAATGCAGTGGAAAATTTTCACTCTACTGTTTGTGCAGTTTTATTTCCACAAGCAAAATGAAAAGTTGCAGTGCATTTCATCTTGGGTTGACTTAAATAGGCAATTAAACAAGAAATAAATACCCTTTTGGGATGAGTCAAACATTGAATCCCTCTTACCTCAGTAGTGCCTCAACCTCTTGCTTCTCTTTCTTAGCCCAAATTGCTGGTGATACAGTCTCCTGAACAGCAGTCCTGTTGTCTTGCTGGTGGAGTGTACAAGACAAATTCGTGGGAAGTGCAAAAAATCATCTGAGAGTGCAAAACAGGGTAACAACACTCCAGGAACTGATGGATAGAGGTTAGCTTTATTTTGTGTCAATATTAAGTGCTTTGTGTGATTGTTGTCTTGTTTTTTTCCTAGCAAAGATGAAAAGTTACAGTTCAAGAGTGTAAAATATATTGGTGCTTACTTAAAATGGAAATGCAGATAATAAGCATTACTGCGGGGGTCTGTGCATGCAGAAACCAGGATAGTTGTATCTCAAAATTATATTTTTAGTCCATGACTCTGACCCCTTTGCCCCGTATTTCTCTATTTCTCCTCATTTGGGTTGTTTTTTTTTTGGTTTCCCTGTCCATCACCGCCCTGCCAACTTCAGAGGCTGAGTAGACCAAAGCTATTTTTGTTTATAAAGCGTAAAGAGAGATACCAGCTTTGTTCTTTTATTTCTCCTCTAATTCTTCTGTTCTCCACCCTGGTGAACCCATGTTCTGTGAAAATTCCCACCACTCCCTTTGTCATGCAGCTGTGAACATTGCTAACTTCTAGCTGTTACGCTATTGATCTGCTTCTCCACTAAAGTGAAAGATTTTGGTTTTAAACCAATTTCATTACAATTATGTGTGTATTCTAGTACCTGTATGGGAGAAGAGTGCCTTCTTAATTTAATCAGAGCTTTAAATTTTTCCCTGGTGTCAAAGGTGGGGGGAAACCAAAACCAACAATAACAAAAACTGCAATACATATATACATCTGGTTTTTGGTTAACTCTCAGTGGTCATGTGTTTATTTGTTACGCGGGTCAAAGTCTGGAGTAGCAGGCACATGACTGTTTCTTCATACAGCACTAAGTATTTGCACAAGAATTTCATCATCCTTTCTCAGGACAGCTGCCAACTGCTGGGTAACATGGTTTAACTGTGGAGGGGGAAAACTGAATTTTGTATGTAAAATTACTTTTAATACCATAGCACTTCTTGACATGAAGGTCAATGTGTGCCTAAATTACTCTGAGTAACTGAGTTTATTAAATTCCTGTCTGTCACATTCTCTTGCTGCACCTATGACACTGTGCTCCGTAACTTATTTAATTATACAGTTGTGTATCTGTTGTTGGGTAAGCTATGAATGTTTAGATTATCTTTCTCTGCAATTCTGTAATTTAAACAAGTTCACTCAAGTGTGTTTAACCTGAAGTAATCTAGAATGTGCACTGCTTTGGGGTATGCTTTGTAGGAACTTTCTTCTGCAAAATTGTGCCCATAAAGAAATTTTGTCTGTGTGAAGATGGGAAGGAGAATCAGTCCTTATGTTCTGTGCATTTCTGCGGTTTTCCTTTGGTTTGTAAAGCAACTTCAACTCAAAGTGCTATTAGTTCTTTCAGTGGGTGGATTTTGACAGCATGGACCTGCACTGCAGTCTTGTATGCTTATACAAGTGTGTACCACCAGTTTCCTTCCAATGACTTCATTTGGATACTAACCTGAAAATATCAAAGGTTTGTTGGCTGAGCTGCATTTAGTAACCTGTTAAACAGCTGTTGGAAGGCAGAAAGTGCAGGATGTTGGACATTTGATCTGAGGATATTAATGCAACTTTTTAGTCAGTGATTCATTGTCAGCACCGTGCTGGTAGAAAGACTGTAAGTAACATCTTGGAATACTTAAATAAAATGTTTAGGGGGGGGGGGGAACGACAAGGGGCCTTCACAGGTTTCTGAGCTTGTATTTTTTTAACAGACACCGATGTACAATGATAGACAGAATGATAGATTTATAAAAATGGTGAAAGTGGATCTAAAAGCAGGACAAATTATCAGTCTTATAATTAAGCCTAATGGACCTTCTTGTGTAACTTTGGTAAGATGTCTTGCTAATATTCACACCTTTTTTTCTGTTCAGTTAGTAAATTATGCATAAAGGACAAAACAGGATATTTGTCACGTGTCTGACTGCTCACCTACTGTCTTTTATAGTTTTAAAATGGGAGATGAAGCAGTGAGGCTGGCATCTACTGATAAAATATTCAATAATGACTGTTTCCTTAATTTAAATTGCATATGGTCTTTCTGAAAATGAAAGATTGCCAACAGACATTGGTGAATTCTTCACATTGTATCAGTATGCAGCACAACAAAATTCTCTGGAAAAGTTAAAAGAGCAAAGCAAAAAAAAAAAAAAAAAGCTGACTTCGTCATCTATATTTGTTATGTCACAAAGTGTAATCAAGCTTCAAAGAAAGGAAGAAAAAGCCATCTGAATCCTTTTTTTTTTTTTTTTCCTTAGAGTGGGTAGTGAAGGCAAATTCAGTCATTTCACTTAAAATTGTGATTATTTTTACTCTAAGTTGTCTGAAAAGAAGAAAAATATCCTGATAAGGAGTAGTGTTTATTTGAAGTCCCAGGGCAGCCTTATCTGCAGGGATCACGAGATGGTCGAGTTGGAGATCCTCAGGACAGTAAGAAGGGCATACAGGAAACTCACTGCCCTGGGCTTCCAAGAGAGAAGACTTTGGTTTATTCAGGAACTTGCTCTGTAAGATTCCATGGGATAAAACCTGGGAGGGCAGGGCTGCTGGCCGATATTCAAAGACTACCTGCTCCAGGCTCAGGAGTTTTGCATCCCAACAAGAAGGAAATGGGGCAAGAACAGAAGACCTTCATGGATGGATAAGGAGCAGCTGAGCAAACTCAGAAGGAAAAAAGAATCTTACAGAAAGTGGAAGTGAGGACAGGTGGCCTGGGAAGAATACAGGGACATTTCCAGTAAGCTAGGGATCAGGTCAGGAAGGCTAAGGCCCAGTTAGAATTGAGTCTGGTCAAGGATATCAAAGTTATCAGCAATATCAGGAAAGGCTTCTATAGGTATGTTTCTCACAAAAGACAGATTAGAAACAATGCGGGCCCTCTCCAGAAGCTATCAGGAGAACTGGCTACCCTGGATTTGGAGAAGGCTGAGGTTCTCATGGCTTCTTTGTTTCAGTCTTCACAGGTAAGTGCTCTAGCC